>CM038717.1:2003267-2013267 GCA_021613375.1 Megaleporinus macrocephalus | reverse complement strand
AAAGTCAGTAATCTGTATTCTGCCCGCGTGCTCCAGTCACAGCAGCGTTCTCGGCAAAAAGCAAAGTCAAAAGGTATAAACGGAGCGAGATTCAATTTCAGCCTCGCGATAAAGACGTACAGATTCCGACTCGGTGCTTTTCATTCACCACCCGTCCACGCGGCACGCCAGCGGCCGAGAGCAGGCGCTGACCAGCAGATAACACAGCGTGAACGTTCTGAAATAAACAGGCTGAGAAAGAGAAACAACAACAACAACAACACCACAGTAAACCAGCGCCGGCCGCTGGAGTGGACAAGAGAAGACCAGCGAAGCATCGTCTCCAAGGTCACCTTCACAAAGCGTGCTGGAGACGCGTGGTCATCCAAGACCCTCCCAGACACGATCTCACAGAAACGAGGTTAAAGATAAACCCGAGCTGTGGATAGAGCAAGCTGCTCTACTGAATCTTATAAACACCTGAAACATCTAAACAGTAGTTCAGTAGAGCTGGACCAGTAATCACCACCTGTGTGGTATATTTAACACATCCCAGTAAGAGTTACTGGTAAGCGTCTCCTGTAATGATGATTACCTCTCAGGTGTATCATGACGTGTGTGAAGCTTTGGATCAAGCAGATCTCTGGAAGAGCTCCGAGCTGCATCTCATAGAGCTTCAGTTACTGAGCACATACTCAGTGTTACCATTACTCTCTATGAAGGAACTACTTTCTCTCTCCTCTCTCTAATATCTCTCTTTTCTCTCTCTCTTTCCTTTTCTTTCATTCTCTCCTCTCTTTCTATCTCTGTTTCCACTATAGCTCTGAAAGTCAGTCATCTATATTCTACCCGTGTGCTCCAGCTAGCTGTCCAGCCTTTACAACCTGTGTAGCACGTTTACAGTTTCCAAACTTCTAAACTCTAAGCACAATTCCATACGTCCTCACTCAAGAATAATTCTAAATCACAGCTTTTCTAAATCATTAAACACAAACTGCATCATTTAGCACACTTTGGTCACCTAAGAAACCCTGACCTTCAAATACAAAACCCTAATTAACCCTAAACCCAAATAGTCCTACACAAGTTTAACCTGTGCAAACTTATTTAGAAGAACGCTTGAACCACTGAATCAGACACCGGCCCAGTTCAAGCACTGGTTGGAGGTCAAATTCTTCTTAAGCAGAAATGATTACTAGAGCGATCCTTAAAAAGATAGTCAGTGCAGTCTAGAAATGAGACCAAAGCACTATATTAGTGTTCATCTAACTCAGAGTTTGAAGACTGTGAGGGACGCCATCTGGACTGAGAAGATTCCTGAAGCTTCCATGTGGCACGGTCAGTGAGGTTAAGTTCGAGCTGTACTTGATGGTCTTGAAGGTCTAAACTTGTGGACCAAGTGTGCACAATTTGGATTAACTCCATTAATAATTTAATTAATAACTATATTACCAAAAGTATTCACTCCCCCATCCAAATCACTGAATTCAGGTGGTCCAGTAACTTCATCACCACAGGTGTATAAAACCAGCTCCTAGTCCTGCAGACTGCTTCTACACACATTAGTAAAGAGTGGGTCTCTCAGGAGCTCAGTGAACTCCAGTGTGGTACCGTGATAGGACGCCACCTGTGGAACAAGTTCAGTGGTGAAGTTTCCTCACTACTAAATATTTCACAGTGGACTGTCAGTGGTGTTCTAACAAAGTGGAAGTGATTGAGAACGACAGCAACTCAGACACCAAGTGGTAGAACACGTACAATGACAGAGCGGGTCAGCGGATGCTGAGGAGCATAGTGCACAGAGCTCACCAACTTTCTACAGAGTCCATCACTACAGACCTCCAAACTTCATGTGGCCTTCAGATCAGCTCAAGAACAGAGCGTAGAGAGCTTCATGGAATGGGTTCTCCATGACCGAGCAGCTGCATCCAAGCCTTACATCACCAAGAACAATGCAGAGTGTCAGATGCAGTGGAGTAAAGCACACCAACACTGGACTCTAGAGCAGTGGAGACGTGTTCTCTGGAGTGACCAATCACGCTTCTTGGTACTTGTCTGACTGCATTGTGCCGAGTGTAAAGTTTGGTGGAGGGGGGATTATGGTGTGGGGTTGTTGTTCAGGAGGTGGGCTCGGACCCTTAGTTCCAGTGAAAGGAACTCTTAATGCTTCAGCAGAGATTCTGGACACCTTTATGCTCCCAACTTTGTGGGGACAGTTTGGGGACGGCCCCTTCCTGTTCCAACCGTGTGGAGAGACTTCCCAGAAGAGGTGAAGCTGTTATAGCTGCAAAGGTTGGGCCGACATCATATTAAACCCTATGGATTAAGAATGGGACGTCACTCTTCATATGTGTGTGGAGACAGATGAGCGAATACTTTTGGTAATATAGTGTATGTCTGTAAGACGTGACAAGATGTGACTGGAATTCCGAGTATCAGAAGAAATGAAAGGTTTAGCATCATCAGCATATCAGTGGGAATAAAAACAGCGAATGTAAATAGGAATAAAGAGACCCCAGCACTGAGCCCTGTGAGACACCAGACACTAGAGTCTGCATGGAGTGAAGATGGATCCTCTCTATGTTCTCTGGAAGAGAGTGTCTACTCCAGCCACCCAGACTAATACTGAGTCACTCGCTCTTTGAGGAGGAGGTGATATACAAAGAACTTTTACAATAAGGTGGTGAGAAATAGCCAAAGAGCATCTCCTGAACCCACTGAAGCCCTCCACGTTCTCCTCGGTCAGCTCGACTGACTTGTTCACCAACTCGGAAAAGAAAAGAAAAGTCTTGAGTGCGGAAGGCGTGACTGACGAGCGGCGGAGGTGTGTTCGAGCGGCGGAGGTGTGTTCGGTTCGGTCCGGGAGGCCGGAGTTGATGGAATGGAATGCCTTTTGGTGCCTCTAGCAATCAGTCGTCACGGCGTCAACAGCAGAACAGCAGTGACCTCACAGCCCAGCGGTCAGAAAGAGGTGATTAAACCAAAACACATATCACCAAATCAGACCCCATACTGAATACAAGACTGACTGTCCCTCTCTCTCTCTCTCTCTCTCTCTCTCTCACTCTCTCTCTCTTTCTATCTCTATCAGTCTCTCTCTCTCTCTCTCTCTCTCACTCTCTCTTTCTATCTCTATCAGTCTCTCTCTCTCTCTCTCTCTCTCTCTCTCACTCTCTCTTTCTATCTCTATCAGTCTCTCTCTCTCTCTCTCTCTCTCTCTCTCTTTCTATCTCTATCAGTCTCTCTCTCTCTCTCTCTCTCTCACTCTCTCTTTCTATCTCTATCAGTCTCTCTCTCTCTCTCTCTCTCTCTCTCTCTTTCTATCTCTATCAGTCTCTCTCTCACTCTCTCTCTCTCTCTCTATCTCTATCTCTATCAGTCTCTCTCTCTCTCTCTATCTCTATCAGTCTCTCTCTCTCTCTCTCTCTCTCACTCTCTCTCTCTTTCTATCTCTATCAGTCTCTCTCTCTCTCTCTCTTTCTATCTCTATCAGTCTCTCTCTCACTCTCTCTCTCTCTATCTCTATCTCTATCAGTCTCTCTCTCTCTCTATCTCTATCAGTCTCTCTCTCTCTTTCTATCTCTATCAGTCTCTCTCTCTCTCTATCTCTATCAGTCCCTCTCTCTCTCTCTCTATCTCTATCAGTCTCTCTCTCTCTCTATCTCTATCAGTCTCTCTCTCACTCTCTCTCTCTCTCTTTCTATCTCTATCAGTCTCTCTCTCTCTATCTCTATCTCTATCAGTCCCTCTCTCTCTCTCTCTCTCTATCTCTATCAGTCTCTCTCTCACTCTCTCTCTCTCTATCTCTCTATCTCTATCAGTCTCTCTCTCTCACTCTCTCTCTCTCTTTCTATCTCTATCAGTCTCTCTCTCTCTCTCTCGCTCTATCTCTATCAGTCTCTCTCTCTCTCTCTCTCTCTCTCTCTCTCTCTCTCTCTTTCTATCTCTATCAGTCTCTCTCTCTCTCTATCTCTCTCTCTCTCTCTCTCTTTCTATCTCTATCAGTCTCTCTCTCTCTCTATCTCTCTCTCTCTATCTCTCTCTATCTCTACTGCTCAAAAGTTTAGGATCACTTTAGAATTTCATTTCATGTAATTCACAAACAATATTGTTCATTTCATAATAAATGTAAGTGTATCAGATGATTTAAAAGAATATAAATGTTTGTATTAAAGTCTATTTTTGTATAGAGGCTTATTTTACATATAGTCTATTATCAGTAATTCTCAGTCCTCTGTCTAAATCTCCTGGTACGACCACCAATCCAAGTTAAGGATGTTATTGGACTAATTGGTTGTTAGGACACTCTTGATCAATTGTGATCACAGCTGAAAAACATTCTACTAATAAGTGAGTATAAAAGAGAACAACATTCTAGGTTAGTTTAGTATCTGAAGATCAGCAGTTGATGTCTTGCTGACCGACTCACAATGACCAGAAAGAAACAACTTTCTTTAGAGACCCGTCAGTCCATTGTTGTGTTAATGAAGAAGATACTCCATTAAAACAAGAACATCTTACTGTGATATATATATATATATATATATATATATATATATATATATATATATATATCTTTCTCAGTCTTTCTCTGTCAGTCTCTCTCTCTCTCTCTCTCTCTCTCTCTCTCTCTATATATATATATATATATATATATATATATATATATATCTTTCTCAGTCTTTCTCTGTCAGTCTCTCTCTCTCTCTCTCTCTCTCCATATATATATATATATTTCCACATCTCTCTTGCTCTCTTTCTCTTTCTGTCATTCTCTCTCTGTCTCTCCTTTTTCTCTTTCTTTCTCATTTTCTCTCTTTTTCTCTTGCTATCTCTCTCTCTGTGTCACCCCTTTCTCTTTCTGTCCTTCTTTCTCTCTCTCTCTCATTCTCTTTGTCTCTCTCTCTCTCATTCTCTTTGTCTCTCTCTCTCTCTCTCTCTCTCTCTCTCTCTCTCTCTCTCTCGCCCCAGGGATCTCCTTTCTGTGTCTCTTTGCAATCAGCAGCAAGCTGAGTCTGTCCCTTCACTCTCCGCCCGTATGGAGGAGAAATACGGCATCTGTTCTTCTACACGTCAAACCACATGTAACATGTAAAATCTGTTTTACTCAAAGTGTTTCAGTCTATGTTCCCAGAGTGTAATGACAGCTTTAATACAGCTTTAATAACATCTTTAATAACGGCTTTAATAACATCTTTGATTACAGCTATAATAACAGCTTTAATACAGCTTTAATATCAGCTTTAATAACGGCTTTAATTACATCTTTAATACAGCTTTAATAACAGCTTTAATAACGGCTTTAATTACATCTTTAATAACGGCTTTAATAACAGCTTTCATTACAGCTTTAATAACAGCTTTAATAACGGCTTTAATTACATCTTTAATAACGGCTTTAATAACAGCTTTGATTACAGCTTTAATAACAGCTTTAATAACGGCTTTAATTACATCTTTAATACAGCTTTAATAACAGCTTTAATAACGGCTTAAATTACATCTTTAATAACAGCTTTAATAACGGCTTTAATACAGCTTTAATAACAACTTTAATAACAGCTTTGATTACAGCTTTAATACAGCTTTAATAACATCTTTAATAACGGCTTTAATAACAGCTTTGATTACAGCTTTAATAACAGCTTTAATAACAGCTTTGATTACAGCTTTAATAACGGCTTTAATACAGCTTTAATAACATCTTTAATAACAGCTTTAATACAGCTTTAATAACAGCTTTAATAACAGCTTTGATTACAGCTTTAATACAGCTTTAATAACATCTTTAATAACGGCTTTAATAACATCTTTGATTACAGCTATAATAACAGCTTTAATACAGCTTTAATATCAGCTTTAATAACGGCTTTAATTACATCTTTAATACAGCTTTAATAACAGCTTTAATAACGGCTTTAATTACATCTTTAATAACGGCTTTAATAACAGCTTTCATTACAGCTTTAATAACAGCTTTAATAACGGCTTTAATTACATCTTTAATAACGGCTTTAATAACAGCTTTGATTACAGCTTTAATAACAGCTTTAATAACGGCTTTAATTACATCTTTAATACAGCTTTAATAACAGCTTTAATAACGGCTTAAATTACATCTTTAATAACAGCTTTAATAACGGCTTTAATACAGCTTTAATAACAGCTTTAATAACAGCTTTGATTACAGCTTTAATACAGCTTTAATAACATCTTTAATAACGGCTTTAATAACAGCTTTGATTACAGCTTTAATAACAGCTTTAATAACAGCTTTGATTACAGCTTTAATAACGGCTTTAATACAGCTTTAATAACATCTTTAATAACAGCTTTAATACAGCTTTAATAACAGCTTTAATAACAGCTTTGATTACAGCTTTAATACAGCTTTAATAACATCTTTAATAACGGCTTTAATAACAGCTTTGATTACAGCTTTAATAACAGCTTTAATAACAGCTTTGATTACAGCTTTAATAACAGCTTTAATAACGGCTTTAATAACGGCCTTGATAACGGCTTTAATAACAGCTTTGATTACAGCTTTAATACAGCTTTAATAACATCTTTAATAACGGCTTTAATAACAGCTTTGATTACAGCTTTAATAACAGCTTTAATAACAGCTTTGATTACAGCTTTAATAACAGCTTTAATAACAGCTTTGATTACAGCTTTGATTACAGCTTTAATAACATCTTTAATAACATCTTTAATAACGGCTTTAATACAGCTTTAATAACAGCTTTAATAACGGCTTTAATACAGCTTTAATAACATCTTTAATAACGGCTTTAATACAGCTTTAATAACAGATTTAATAACAGCTTTGATTACAGCTTTAATACAGCTTTATTAACATCTTTAATAACGGCTT
The DNA here is from genome assembly GCA_021613375.1 of Megaleporinus macrocephalus. Lineage (NCBI taxonomy): Eukaryota > Metazoa > Chordata > Actinopteri > Characiformes > Anostomidae > Megaleporinus > Megaleporinus macrocephalus. The sequence goes on along the minus strand of CM038717.1, from coordinate 2,006,408 downwards.
TAATAACAGCTTTGATTACAGCTTTAATAACAGCTTTAATAACAGCTTTGATTACAGCTTTAATAACAGCTTTAATAACAGCTTTAATAACAGCTTTGATTACAGCTTTAATAACAGCTTTATTAACGGCTTTAATAACGGCTTTAATAACTGCTTAATCAAGAACCTCTTAAAACCACCTCTTATATTCACACTCAGTGATCTGAAATCTACTTACAGTAATGTATAGGTTCACAGTCCGTCTTCTAGAGCGTCCTCCAGAGTCTAGAGTATCTTCTTGATCTCAAAACTGCTATAATTTTAAATAATAGTATGTGTGACTGTTTGGTTCCTCCCTCCTACAGACGTGTATGTAACGTGAGACACTCAAAGAACCATTTGCACACTTAGAACGTTCTCTGTTCGTTAATTACAGTCATGTGTATTTCATTCCACAGATATGATCAGTTTCCAGAAAGAAGCTGCTAGAAACATCTGGTTCACACGTTCATCATCATGTTCATCTCTGTAGACTAACCTCTGCAGTAGAAGTTCTGGTCTCGCTCGTTCGTCTTGTGGTCAGTTCTCGTGTTTACGCTGCTCGGTTAGTATTTTTCATCATCATCGTGTTCAGCAGTGACCCGGCGTCCAGCTCTCTGGGGACCACAGCGCATTGTTAGAGTTTGTCTCCAGAGCAGAGACACCAGAACACCGGGACACGCCGGGACACACCGGGACACACAGAGCCTGGACATGATGAACGGGAGGCCACAGCGAGTACACTGGATTAATATAACACAGCCTAATACAGCAAAGGAGCCAGTCCACACAGAGAACCAGAGTGTAACACTACCACTCACACTCACACTCATCTACAACCTGCTTACACTAGCACTCACACTCAGTTATCTACAACCTGCTTACACTACCACTCACACTCAGTTATCTACAACCTGCTTACACTCACACTCAGTTATCTACAACCTGCTTACACTCACACTCAGTTATCTACAACCTGCTTACACTACCACTCACACCCAGTTATCTACAACCTGCTCACACTACCACTCACACTCAGTTATCTACAACCTGCTTACACTAGCACTCACACTCAGTTATCTACAACCTGCTTACACTACCACTCACACCCAGTTATCTACAACCTGTTTACACTACCACTCACACTCAGTTATCTACAACCTGCTTACACTACCACTCACACTCACACTCATCTACAACCTGCTTACACTACCACTCACACTCAGTAATCTACAACCTGCTTACACTACCACTCACACTCAGTTATCTACAACCTGCTTACACTAGCACTCACACTCAGTTATCTACAACCTGCTTACACTAGCACTCACACTCAGTTATCTACAACCTGCTTACACTACCACTCACACTCAGTTATCTACAACCTGCTTACACTACCACTCACACTCAGTTATCTACAACCTGCTTACACTAGCACTCACACTCAGTTATCTACAACCTGCTTACACTAGCACTCACACTCAGTTATCTACAACCTGCTTACACTAGCACTCACACTCAGTTATCGACAACCTGCTTACACTACCACTCACACTCAGTTATCTACAACCTGCTTACACTACCACTCACACTCAGTTATCTACAACCTGCTTACACTACCACTCACACTCACACTCATCTACAACCTGCTTACACTACCACTCACACTCAGTAATCTACAACCTGCTTACACTAGCACTCACACTCAGTTATCTACAACCTGCTTACAATAGCACTCACACTCAGTTATCTACAACCTGCTTACACTACCACTCACACTCAGTTATCTACAACCTGCTTACACTACCACTCACACTCAGTTATCTACAACCTGCTTACACTAGTACTCACACTCGGTTATCTACAACCTGCTTACACTAGCACTCACACTCGGTTATCTACAACCTGCTTACACTAGCACTCACACTCAGTTATCTACAACCTGCATACACTAGCACTCACACTCAGTTATCTACAACCTGCTTACACTAGCACTCACACTCAGTTATCTACAACCTGCTTACACTAGCACTCACACTCTGTTATCCACAACCTGCTTACACTACCACTCACACTCAGTTATCTACAACATGATTACACTACCACTCACACTCAGTTATCTACAACCTGCTTACACTACCACTCACACTCAGTCATCTACAACCTGCTTACACTACCACTCACACTCAGTTATCTACAACCTGCTTACACTACCACTCACACTCACACTCATCTACAACCTGCTTACACTACTACTCACACTCAGTTATCTACAACCTGCTTACACTAGCACTCACACTCAGTTATCTACAACCTGCTTACACTAGCACTCACACTCAGTTATCTACAACATGCTTACACTACCAGTCACACTCAGTTATCTACAACCTGCTTACACTAGCACTCACACTCTGTTATCTACAACCTGCTTACACTACCACTCACACTCAGTTATCTACAACCTGCTTACACTACCACTCACACTCAGTCATCTACAACCTGCTTACACTACCACTCACACTCAGTTATCTACAACCTGCTTACACTAGCACTCACACTCAGTTATCTACAACATGCTTACACTACCATTCACACTCAGTTATCTACAACCTGCTTACACTACAACTCACACTCAGTTATCTACAACCTGCTTACACTACTACTCACACTCGGTTATCTACAACCTGCTTACACTAGCACTCACACTCAGTTATCTACAACCTGCTTACACTACCACTCACACTCAGTTATCTACAACATGCTTACACTACTATTCACACTCAGTTATGTACAACCTGCTTACACTAACACTCACACTCTGTTATCTACAACCTGCTTACACTACCACTCACACTCAATTATCTACAACATGCTCACACTACCCCTCACACTCAGTTATCTACAACCTGTTTACACTACCACTCACACTCAGTTATCTACAACCTGCTTACACTACCACTCACACTCAGTTATCTACAACCTGCTTACACTAGCACTCACACTCAGTTATCTACAACCTGCTTACACTACCACTCACACTCAGTTATCTACAACCTGCTTACACTACCACTCACACTCAGTTATCTACAACCTGCTTACACTACCACTCACACTCAGTTATCT
>CM038717.1:1915767-1988267 GCA_021613375.1 Megaleporinus macrocephalus | reverse complement strand
AATTATGGCTTGTATCTGTAATAACTGTGTAGTTACACATTAATAACACATCTTTGCCTCATTTTATTACATAAGCAATTCCTAACAGTGACAGCACATCACTCTCTCTCATGTAATTACACATTAATAACAACAGGAGCGTAACTGCTTTTGTAGTAAGCAGGGTGTTTCAGATGTCAATCACAAATGCGATTATACTCATGTTATTACCAATGTGTAATAACACAGGGGAAAACATGCTGTTATAAACAATAAATGCTACTCTTATGTAATTACATGAGGCAGGAAAACTAATAAGCTGTTCGGCTGTAATCCATCATTAACAGTGATAACACACTGTATGTGTGTTATCACATACAGTGTGTTGGTATGCAATACAACAATATAGTAGTTGTATTGTTATTCATGTGTTACTACATGGTTATTACAGGCTCTTAAATGTGAAGTTAGTTTCTAATAACATGCAGGTGATAAATATTATCAGATATGTTCAGCGTATATAATAATAGAATGCATGAATTTCAGAATTTGGTGGTGTGTTCTTCTTTTGCTTGAGTGACAGCAGCCAGCGCGCGAGCTGTGTGAACTCAAACGAACCAGGTTTGTTTCTTTTCAGTTCCTGACCAGAGACTGACCGCCTGGTTATTAGTGGAGGTGGAGGAAGTGCTCGACTCCAGTACTGGAGTAGGAGTAGACACTCCTGGTCTGATGTTACTCTACACAGGTAACTCTGATCAGTTAGAAGTTTATCTGAAGTTCTGAAGTTCTGAAGTTCTCACTTCTGAAGGTACGTATACGTGTGTATTGATGCTGGAATGAATTTACAGAACCAGCTGACTCTGAAACAGCCGAGCGACTGGTTTAAGTTAGGGTTTAGGGTTAGGTTTAATGTTAGGGTTTAATGTTAGGGTTTAGGGTTAGGTTTAATGTTAGGGTTTAGGGTTAGGTTTAATGTTAGGGTTTAGGGTTAGGTTTAATGTTAGGGTTTAATGTTAGGGTTTAGGGTTAGGTTTAATGTTAGGGTTTAGGGTTAGGTTTAATGTTAGGGTTTAGGGTTAGGTTTAATGTTAGGGTTTAGGGTTAGGTTTAATGTTAGGGTTTAATGTTAGGGTTTAATGTTAGGGTTTAGGGTTAGGGTTTAGGGTTAGGTTTAATGTTAGGGTTAGGGTTAGGTTTAATGTTAGGGTTAGGTTAAATGTTAGGGTTTAGGGTTAGGTTTAATGTTAGGGTTTAGGGTTAGGTTTAATGTTAGGGTTTAGGGTTAGGTTTTAGGGTTAAGGTTTAGGGTTAGGGTTTAGGGTTTAGGGGCTAAGTTTAGGGTATAGGGTTAGGTTCAATGTTAGGGTTTAGGGTTAGGTTTAATGTTAGGGTTTAGGGTTAGGTTTAGGGTTTAGGGACTAAGTTTAGGGTTTAGGGTTAGGTTCAATGTTAGGGTTTAGGGTTAGGTTTAATGTTAGGGTTTAGTGTTAGGTTTAATGTTAGGGTTTAAGGTTAGGGTTTAGGGTTAGGTTTAATGTTAGGGTTTAGGGTTAGGTTTAATGTTAAGGTTTAGGGTTAGGTTTAATGTTAGGGTTTAGGGTTAGGTTCAATGTTAGGGTTTAGGGTTAGGTTTAGGGTTTAGGGTTAGGTTCAATGTTAGGGTTTAGGGTTAGGTTTAATGTTAGGATTTAGTGTTATGTTTAATGTTAGGGTTTAAGGTTAGGGTTTAGGGTTAGGTTTAATGTTAGGGTTTAATGTTAGGGTTTAATGTTAGGGTTTAATGTTAGGGTTTAGGGTTAGGTTTAATGTTAAGGTTTAGTGTTAGGGTTTAGGGTTAGGGTTTAGAGTTAGGGTTTAGGGTTAGGGTTTAGAGTTAGGGTTAGGTTTAATGTTAGGGTTCAGGGTTATGGTTAGGGTTTAGGGTTGGTTTAAGGTTTAAGGTTAGGGTTAGGGTGAGTGTTAGTGTTAGTGTTAGGTTTATGGTTGGGGTTAATGTTCAGGGTTTAGGTTTAGGGTTAGGGTTAGAGTTATGATCACGGTTATGTTACGGTTAGGGTTTAGGGTTAGGTTTAAGGTTAGGATTTTGGGATTAGGGTTATTGTCAGTATTAGTGCTAGTGTTAGGTTTAGTGTTATTGTTAGTGTTATTGTTAGTGTTAGGTTTAGTGTTATTGTTAGTGTTATTGTTAGTGTTAGGTTTAGTGTTAAGTTTTGTGTTTATGTTAGTGTTAGTGTTGGATTTAGGGTTAGTGGTAGGTTTAGTGTTAAGTTTAGTGTTTGTGTTAGATTTAGGGTTAGTGTTAGGTTTAGTGTTTATGTTAGTGTTAATGTTAGATTTAGGGTTAGTGGTTGGTTTAGGGTTAGGGTTTAGGGTTAGGGTTTAGGGTTAGGGTTCACAAAAAAAATAGTTCAGAAACTCCAACGTCTCATCTCGTATTCAGACTTAAGGTCCAACAGGGAACTGGAGTCTTTCCGCTGGACGGTCTCCCTTCACTGTAATATCGTATCACTTACATCAGTGAGTTTAATTCTCTTAACACACTCAATAAAGGACGTCAGTGTTTCCTCTCACAGCAGGACTTCCCTCAGGCATCGCTCAGCAGGATCATGTTCCACACACAGCGAGGGTTTCCCAGGAACCTAATCCACCAGATCTCAACACTTCCTTGTCCAGATTTATCACCAGTCCAGCATTTATGGGTCCAGCTGGGACTCCAGCTTCAGCATCTACGATCACTCCATCTTTGGATCGCGTTTAAAAGCATCTTCAAATGTGGTTTAGAGCCCATTTACTGAAAATCTGATCTTATGGTTTTTCACTGACTATCAGGAATCAATCTGGATACAGTCTGGAGGCCAGGCGTGGGATTCCCAGCTGAGAGTGGTCCGAACACCAGCCTCACAGGAAGAAATCAGACTGAAATTAATTTGACTTTTAAACTCCTGCCTTTGCTGTGGAGCAACACACTGACTGACCCACCTGCTGGTGTGATGATCTGGAGAGCATCGCTACGACAGTTGGTCACCACTAGTAGTGATTCGAGGGTCACTAACAGCTCAGCCATATAAGCAGGACGTCCTCATGTGTTTCTTATGGCAGATCCTCCAGCTGGATAATGTTCCACACACAGTGAGTGTTCCCAGGAACGTCTCCACCAGATCCAACACCTCCTTGTCCACTTCCTGGTCCAGCTAGGTCTCTAGATTCAGCACCTATGAGTGTTCAGGATCTACAGGATGTCGTATGGAACCTCTATGGATCTGTATCCAGACTGGAGGACCAACAGGGAACCAGAACCTTTCAGCTAGAGTCTGTTTTAAGTTCTGCTGTAAATAAACTAAATATTTAATTATAAAATATTTCATAATAAAAGCTCTTACAGATCTACCCCAGCAGAAATGATATACACTACCAGTCAAAAGTACATGTACACAAATATTACTAAAACAAACATTTGAGTGTATTTAAATGTAAAAATGAGAATGTATATTTTTATAAGAGCTATAAAACCACCAAACCTGTTTATCAGAACAAGATCTCAGCATCTACACTATCTTCTTCAGTCCTGTTAGAGAAGCAGCTCATGTGGCTCCTCATGAAGCTGCTGGTCAGAATGTTCAAAGTATGTAAACCTGCATCAGAGCAAATGAGCTCATTTCTAAAAGACCCTCTAAACATTCTTTAAACACAACAAGATGTTTAATTCTGCTCCAGGAATAATTCCATACCGTCTATTCTATAGTTCTGATCTCCTCACACTTATTCACTATTATCACTATTAATATAGTACACAGAAGAAGAACCTTATTCACTAATATTAGTACTAATAATATAGTACTAATAAGAAGAACCTGGGGAGAAGAACCTCCAAACTTTTGACTCACAGAGTATATTCCTGGATTTCTTACTAACTAAAGGAATCAGAGGAGAAGCGGAGGGAGAGGGGGAAGCCGGTTTCAACGTTCCGGACCGATCAAAGTCCTCGCAGGCCGGCAAATCAAGAGACCAAGAAATGGGACGTGGCAGCGAGCGGCTCAGAGCTGACAAAGAGGAGCCTCGTCCCCTCCGGAGAGGAGAGGAGAGGAGAGGAGAGGAGAGGAAGGGAGAGGAGAGGAGGGGAGAGGAGAGGAGAGGAGGGGAGAGGAGGGGAGAGGAGAGGAGAGGAGGGGAGAGGAGAGGAGAGGAGTGTAGAGGAGGGGAGAGGAGAGGAGAGGAGAGGGGAGGAGAGGAGTGTAGAGGAGAGGGGAGGAGAGGAGAGGAGAGGAGGAGGGGAGGGGAGGGGAGAGGAGAGGAGAGGAGAGGAGAGGAGAGGAGAGGAGAGGAGAGGAGAGGAGAGGAGAGGAGAGGAAGGGAGAGGTGAGGGCAGGAGAGGAGAGGAGGGGAGAGGAGGGGAGAGGAGAGGAGAGGAGGGGAGAGGAGAGGAGAGGAGAGGAGAGGAGGGGAGAGGAGAGGAGAGGAGAGGAGAGGAGGGAGAGGAGAGGAGAGGAGAGGAGGGGAGAAGAGAGGAGAGGAGAGGAGGGGAGAGGAGGGGAGAGGAGAGGAGAGGAGAGGAGAGGAGAGGAGGGGAGAGGAGAGGAGAGGAGAGGAGAGGAGAGGAGAGGAGAGGAGAGGAGGGGAGGGGAGAGGAGAGGAGAGGAGAGGAGAGGAGAGGAGGGGAGAGGAGAGGAGAGGAGAGGAGGGGAGAGGAGAGGAGAGGAGGGGAGAGGAGAGGAGAGGAGAGGAGAGGAGAGGAGAGGAGGGGAGAGGAGAGGAGGGGAGAGGAGAGGAGGGGAGAGGAGAGGAGAGGAGAGGAGAGGAGAGGAGGGGAGAGGAGAGGAGAGGAGAGGAGAGGAGAGGAGAGGAGAGGAGAGGAGAGGAGAGGAGAGGAGAGGAGGGGAGAGGAGAGGAGAGGAGAGGAGAGGAGGGGAGAGGAGAGGAGGGGAGAGGAGAGGAGAGGAGAGGAGAGGAGAGGAGAGAGACGAAACTCGGGCTGAACGCAGGATTGGAGTTATGTAACGGTCTCCAGGCGCTCCACGTCTGCTTTTGAGGAAGCACACGTTGCGCTGCACCTGAGATGGAGGGATGATGCAGGAAGGGAGAGGGGGCCGGGGGGGGGGGGGGGGGGGGGTTGGGGGGGGGGGTGAGAGACCTTCTTGAAAGACAAACGCCATAAGCTCTGTTCCATCCACGGCCCGACCAATTAACTTCTCATCAGCGTAACAAGCTCTGCGGTAATGAAACGAGAGCCGCTGCAGGACCCCCGACACCCCCCACACTTAAGAGCGCGGCAAGAGACGGAGAAAACCTGACGCTGAATTGGAATGAACTTTAGAAGACCCGAACTCGGAATGTCAATCTCAGAGGAACGAGCAGCAGCCTGGAGTCGGAAAACTACAGCACTGAGTAACGGTAACAGGTTAAAACCAGAACAGCGCAGTTCCAGGAAACGCAGGATGTTTGGGAAGAACAAGGGATGAATAAACGACAAATAGAGGAGTGTGGGTCAGTGGATTAGATTTCGGGGGTCTGCTCTGAGGCAGTTTGAGGTTGTAGATGAAATGATAGCATGAGGTTTGGGTGTGACTGAAAATGAATGAGACTCTATTGGAAGAACAGGGGATGAATAAACAACAAGTAGAGGAGTGCAGGTCAGTGTGAGGTCAGAGTTCAGGGATCTGTTCTGAGTCAGTACAGTGAGGCAGTTTGGAGTCTGCAGGTTAAATGAAAGCATGATTAGTAGGGTAGGGGCCTCAGTGGGGGTCCTGTTCCAGTGTCTGGGCTCTGAGTTGAACGTGGAGGTGGAGAAGAGGAGGACAGACTTTAATAAATCAGTTTGTGAGTTCGATGCGAGGCTACTGCTCCTCTAACCGCAGGAGATGTCTCGTCCTTTCAGGTTAATTTCCAGCAGTGTTGTGTTCCTGCAGGGCCGCAGCACTGCACACCTCCTTCAACTCATCATCTCATTACTGCAGAGCTGACGAGGAGTCCTGCAGCAGAGAGAGCTTTACAGCAGAAACTACCCAACAACTCAGCAACAGAGACGAAAACAAAACCATCCAGAGGAGTTCAGTGTGAAATGGTTCAGAGGTTATTTACAGTGGTGATGGTGTTTACAGTGGTGGTGATGGTGTTTACAGTGGTGGTGATGGTGTTTACAGTGGTGGTGATGGTGTTTATAGTGGTGGTGATGGTGTTTACAGTGGTGGTGGTGGTGGTGTTTATAGTGGTGGTGATGGTGTTTACAGTGGTGGTGGTGGTGGTGTTTACAGTGGTGGTGATGGTGTTTATAGTGGTGGTGATGGTGTTTATAGTGGTGGTGATGGTGTTTACAGTGGTGGTGATGGTGTTTATAGTGGTGGTGATGGTGTTTACAGTGGTGATGGTGATGGTGTTTATAGTGGTGGTGATGGTGTTTACAGTGGTGGTGGTGGTGTTTATAGTGGTGGTGATGGTGTTTACAGTGGTGGTGGTGGTGGTGTTTATAGTGGTGGTGATGGTGTTTACAGTGGTGGTGGTGGTGGTGTTTACAGTGGTGGTGATGGTGTTTATAGTGGTGGTGATGGTGTTTACAGTGGTGGTGGTGGTGTTTACAGTGGTGGTGATGGTGTTTATAGTGGTGGTGATGGTGTTTACAGTGGTGGTGGTGGTGGTGTTTATAGTGGTGGTGATGGTGTTTACAGTGGTGGTGATGGTGTTTACAGTGGTGATGATGTTTACAGTGGTGATGGTGTTTACAGTGGTGGTGGTGGTGTTTACAGTGGTGGTGATGGTGTTTACAGTGGTGGTGGTGGTGTTTACAGTGGTGATGGTGTTTACAGTGGTGGTGGTGTTTACAGTGGTGGTGATGATGTTTACAGTGGTGTTGATGGTGTTTACAGTGGTGGTGGTGATGTTTACAGTGGTAGTGATGGTGTTTACAGTGGTGGTAATGGTGTTTATAGTGGTGGTGATGGTGTTTATAGTGGTGGTGGTGATGGTGTTTACAGTGGTGGTAATGATATTTACGGTGGTGGTGATGATGTGTACAGTGATGGTGATGGTGTTTACAGTGGTGGTGATGACGTTTACAGTGATGGTGATATTGTTTAATCTCGTGGTGATGGTACAGGGTCCTGTGACTGAGGGGTCTCGCTCAGGGCTGCAGCATACCGAACTGTGTTTTCAGAATCAGAATCAGAAATACTTTATTGATTTCAGGGGGAAATTGCAGTTTTTACAGTAGCAGAAGAAGAATAAACACTCTAATCATAATTTACAACATAAAAGAAATTTGTAGTATGTACACATATAAAAGTCTTATAATACAATAGGATAATAAAATGTAAAGTGACTGTGGCTATAGTAATAAGTACAGATATACTGTATACAGTAGTAAGAGTTTAGAAGTAGGAAATTTATTGCACATTTGAGTTCTTACATACAGAATTAAATTATTGTTCTATTGTTATTACTGTACATGTGAGAGGTGTCGTACAGTAAGAGAGGAGTTATAAAGTCTGATAGCCACTGGTAGGAATAGCCACTGGTAGGAATTACGTCACTGCTCAGCTCTCAGGATCCATTCGAGAAATATATGATGATCCTCGTTCAAATATTAGGCTGAAATTTGACAGAACTGATATAAAACCAATCGACCTGATCATCTCCAAAACTGGTTCTCAAGTTTTACATCACAACACCTCTACTGGTGAGTCAGTAGATCTATAGATTTATAGCTGTTCTGGCTCCTAAAAAGCTCACCTAGAAACAAACAAGAATAAACACACTCAGAATTGATATTTAAAAAGCTCAGAATTTAACAGCAGTGTAAAATGAAGATTCCTGAACTTTCAGGAAGAAACTTCGTCCCATGTTTTATTATCTCACGGAGCTTTTACGTTAGTTAGGTCGGTACTTGTACACTGTAGTGTTTATTCTCTAGCATTAATGTTTTATTGACTCATATCACTGGAAATAAACTACCACCTACCGTCAACATCAAAAATATCTCATAGCCAAAAATTCAATAGGTGGTTAGTACGAGTGAAATCTCTTCAGTGAGGAGATATAGAGGGCCAAAGTTTTCCCATATATTAACAAATACAAACATATCTCTATAGAATCTGTTTTTTTGGTATTTAAACAAACTTTAAACCAATGAAACAATCTCAATTTCAACCCTCTACACTGTAAATGATTAGTTAATTCATTTTAATTCATTTTTAATAGTAGGATAGCAGAACGGTAATCTGTGTTTTATGCTCAGAAACGTATTATTCAAAATTATATCAAATAACTTCAAACCTTATAGCATCAACAGTTCAGAAGAGACAGCTCTAGAATGTTTATTTTAAAGTAAATATTGAGGCCAAGCTCCGTTTTTAAAGCTTCTGTATCTCAGGAACTGCTGAAGATGCAAGTCTGAAGTTTGGCACGCTATCTGCCGTATCTGAATATTGATCAGATCAGTGATCGGTCAGATGAATTTTTTGGGAATTCTAGTGATTTATCCAACGGTCAGAATTCACTTCCTTACTGTGGACACATATGCAAATTAACCCTAGCAACCTATATGACCTCATCATCTCTAAGTATTTATGCCATGTTTATTAGATATTACCAGTGATTTCAAACAAGCTGGCTTGGCTGAGATTTAGTTTCCATTCCCAGGGTCCTGGTCTGGTATTACTGCCAATAACAGCCTGGGGGGTCTTGAGCCCCCTGTGTTTGACTAGAGAGTGACCTGTTTCAGAAATACGAATGAAACCTGAAATACAATCCAACAGAAACTGCTCTCTGGCTCAGATAGAGCTCAAAAATTTATCTTTCAGGTTGTACACATTAATATTTCCTCATTAGCCAACTACTGGCTACTTCTACTGAAGGGTGGGACTATTATACAGCCGGCGTGGTGAGCGTTACGATCTGTATCAGCCTCCTTCTGTATTGACACGCAAGTGGTTTTCCATGTAATGGGTACTGTAATGGGATCCGCCCACTAGGCCTGCAGTTATGGAAGCTTAATGAAAGTTCTACCAGGAAGACTCTAACACTCCATCATTCATTCATTACTTTTGACCAATATCTGGCCTACACCAGTCTTTAAACAGACTCTATCTGCCTCTGAACGCTTTCTTGTGGCAGTGTTTTGAAGTCCACTTCCTTCCTGACCACCACCACCAGTCCAGCCCTGTCCAGTTGTCGAAAGCTCTCATTCCATAAATGTATCTTTCAGGTTGTACACATAAATATTTCCACATTAGCCGACTACTGGCTATTTCTACTGAAGGGTGGGGCGATTATACAGCTGTCGTGTTGAGCATTACGAGCTGTATCAGCCTCCTTCTGTAGTGATAGGTAAGTGGTTTTCCATGCATCCAGCATGTAGTTGTATTAGTGCTATTAAATCCAAAGTGTTTGAGCTGGAAAATCTAAAAACTGGGAAGTGATCCGCCCACTAGGACTGCAGTTATGGAAGCTTAGTGAAAGGCTTTACGCCAGGAAGACTCTAATACTGCATCACTCATTCACTGTTCATTCATTCCTCTTGACCAATATCTGGCCTTCACCAGTCTTTAAACAGACTCTATCTGCCTCCTGCCAAGACCTGGACCAAGAACAAGGCCATATCTTTCTTCACTCCTGACTCCTCACTGGCAGAACTCCACCTCTGTGTTGAAAGGAATAGATGCTAACATGCAATGTATGGAATAGTAGAGGATATTCCAATAGCATCAATCGAACCCTTAAAGCAGCATTACGTGAGGATAGGAATACTTTGCTTTTGGGCTCCCCCTACAGTTGTGGCATAAAGAAATATATGTATATGCTGCATACAGTCTGACTGCAATACTACTACTGATGATAATAGTATTACTAATAATAATACTAACATAATAATAATAATAATAAATGGAAATCAGTGTGTTTTTGTCAGTTTTATTCAGTGACTAATGCAGAGAATCAGAGTCGTATCATAACAAACATGTACAGAGAACCTCCCCAACATCAGCATCCAGCCTGACTCTCACGTGTCCTCCAGAGCTGACCAAAACACCTCCTATCACAGATCCGGTGTGAATGAGTGTCAGCATCAGCTAGCCATGTTGCGAGAGACTTAAAACCCTTCTTAAACATCTGTGCTTTTGAAGAGTTAAGAGATAATAACCATAAATAAACATAAAAATTAATATATCTGTACAAATAACATAGGAATATATTTGTAGGTGCGTCTGCTGTTCTTTATATAGTGTTGAGCTTCTGGTTTTTCACCAAAATACAGGATATATATGTATAAAAGTTTGCAAATAGCTATTAGAGGACTTCACGTTATACATTATGTGGTACATTATAACCCCATGTTTGCTCCTTAGTTTATCAGTGATAAATGCTTCATCAGATCTGTTCACAGTGAATGGAACCAGACGTCCACCTCTAAAAGCTCATCACAGAAAGTTCTTACAGTAGATGTTATAAATACACTGTCTGATTCTGAGACGCTGTTTATGATAGTTTAGAGAAGATCTCAGTCTTAAACTCCATTCATGGTGGAGGGATACATGCAGGACGCTGTGAGGTTCAAATAGTCCCCAAAGAAAACCTAGTATTTTCAGATCTTCCACATTTTACCATCAACATCCAGATAAACTCAGAAGACACGTGTAGCTTCACTGGTGGGTTTCATAGAAAATACAATGTGTATGTTAGTGTTATAGACGTCTGGTTACCATCACCTCCACTGAACACAGCATTTGTGGACAAATTTACATTTTGAATCTCATAGTTTCTCACCAAAAGCTACCTTGCAGTGGAATTCCTTTGTAACATTCCTATGAAAACATGAATATTCATCCTGCACGGCTAGTCCTGCGGTCAGAAATGAAGAGAATTGTGTTTATTTATTTATATCTCTTTTTTATTATTGACTGGCAAAAAATATCCACAGCTAAAGAGGGTGCATGGTTCATAAAAGAGTTGAGCTCCTTTTTCCTTTACAGTATTTTTGTTCATTTGAAAGACAATGAGTAAGAGAGGGGAGAAGCTAATTAGCATGGTTCAAAGCTATCCTTGCATAGCACAAAGCTCACTACGTAAATGTAAATTATGCCTCTAATGTGCAAAATGCATAACAATAGGTCGGTACAAACAATATTTATTATCCTTAGAACAAGTATCATTATGGAGTATTTATATATGCAGTGTGGTTTTTATATGTATATATATATATAATATTTTCCACTTCTTTCCACCTTTTGTTCCTTAGGTATAATAGAGATTCATCCATATATATATATATATATATATATATATATTCATGTTTATAAAGCATTTCACAAGAGTCTGGCTCCAGAACGAAAGCAGTCTCTGATGGAATATGTCCACTGTCCACTTGCATACGGATCATCCTACAAATCCCAGAGTGCATTTCATCGCCAGTCACAAGCCCCGCCCCTTTCTCCCTCAAAAATAATCCTTCAGCAAATGTCTGCAGGAAAACTATACAATGGGTTTTGGGTGTCGTTTGAACTGTTTAACTCATCCAAAGAAACATCCCGTACATAAACCATTCCATTACTTCGATAATAGTAATAATATAACAATAGCATATATTTAGCATATATACTATACCTACTGAAACTCAGAGCGCGAAGAAAAACAAAACATTAACCAAAAAAAACAAAACTAACTTTTTAAAGCTACTACGTAACCCCAAAGGAACAGAATGACCATGGTCTAAAGTGTGATATCGTGAAAAAGCCCTTACTATTCTGATATTGCTACATCAAAGTAATCCAAATAAGATAATGTGATAACATCAGGGTTCCTCGCAGGAGACGAAACAACAACGACGACCAAATCAAAGAGCTTCTACACGTTTGTTTCATAAGCGCCTGCTGGAAAACGGGACTGACATCATGCTACAGAAAAAGAAGGGCAGCGCGTTCCTACAGGATGGGGTCAATGAGGCGTTGATGACACCTACATAAGCTCGTCATGACCAAAACTACACGCTTATTCCAATGTGTCTGGTGACATACACTATATGGCCAAAAGTATGTGGACACCCCTCCTGATTATTGAGTTCAGATGTTTCAGTCACAGTCATTGCTAACAGTTGTATATAATCAAGCACGTAGCCATGCAGGCTCCATAGACCAACACTGGGTTGTACTGAAGAGCTCTATGGGACTGTCCCCACAAGTCACTTTTAAAGTGGGTATCAAAGTCTAAAATCACTATTTACAATGGAGTGGTGTAAAGCTCCACCACTGGACTCTGGAGTGGTGTAAAGCTCCACCAATGGACTCTGGAGTGGTGTAAAGCTCCACCACTGGACTCCGGAGTGGTGTAAAGCTCCACCACTGGACTCTGGAGTGGTGGAAAGCTCCACCACTGGACTCTGTACTGGCCTAAAGCTCCACCACTAGACTCCAGCTTTGTGTGAACTCCATCACTGGACGCTGGAGTGGTGTAAAGTTCCACCACTGGACTCTGGAGTGGTGTAAAGCTTCACCGCTGGATTCTAGCATTGTGTAAACTCCACCACTCTGATCTGGACTGGCATAATGCTCCACCACTCTACTCTAGATTGGTGTAAAGCTCCACCACTGGACTCTTGTGTGGTGTAAAGCTCCACCTCTGGGCTCTGGACTGGTGTAAAGCTCAACCATTCTACTCTGGACTGGCATAAAGCTCCACAACTCTACTCTAGTGTGGTGTAAAGCTCCACCACTGGACTCTGGAGTGGTGTAAAGCTGCACACAAAGATATTTTACACCTTCAGAACCAGGGCTTGTCATCCAACATTAGTGCCTGACCTCACCAATTCCCACAAAGGTTTTGGAACAGAACCTCCAACAAGATGTAATCGGTCTGGCGTCCACATACTTTTGGCCACACAGCGTAGGTGCTCTTTTGGCATCGCAGCCTTTACGAAGTCCTTCATACAAGCTTATGTAGGTTTACGTCAGCCTTCCGAACCGCGCCCTACGGTAAAGCGTTGACCCGAAAAAATCAACAGATTTGCAACAATGGTACAACCACTGCACTAGCCTGCTGGCTAACGGGCCACCACGGCCAGCGCCCAGAACAGGCTCCTCTTTGAACGGCATGTGAGACGAAAGGCAGTGTAGCTGGTACTTTCTGAGAAATGTTTTTGAAAGGTCGACCGGGAGAGGACAACCGACGCACAAAACCTGAAAATTAGAGCGCCACCTAGGAAGTACCCTTACAGGAAAGGCACAGCTCTCAACGTCCGGTGCATTCCGTCCAACGCAGCGCTAGCGACTAGCAGCAAAAACAGCAGAACGCAACATCGTCTTCGCAATCGTACGAGTCCCAAACGTGCAACTGTGCCACGAGAAAACCGACAGAAAGAACTGTGATCGGATACTAAATAGAAAATGCATTCCCACAATATTACAGCTATACATTCGTCCTCGCAGTCTAGCCGGTCCCCAACACGCCACTCAGTCTCCCTCCGTCTTTACCCAAACGTCCCTCGTCCACGCAACACGAAGGTCCTCGCCAACGTTCCAACACTGACATCCCTAATTCTTTAGTATTTACATTAGAACTCAATAATTAGTCTTATACGTAACAGCGAATGGTTCTACTTCTTTAATATCCATGGATGAACGACTTGGTGTCCACTGAGACATGTTTGTTTTTATTGCTATTGAAACCCTATTTCGATATAAAACATAAGTGGGTTAAGCTCTGATCTACTACAGAGAATGGAAGAACACTCAACCGCGATCGAAGGTAGCATCGTTTTCAAAGTCGGTCGCCGGACGTCGGCTGGTCACGCGAACAGAAGAAACCAAATGAAACCAAACAGAAAAAGTTCAGCTCATGCAAAAAACCTGTACAGGACGATAGCGAGATGCGACGACACTGAGATAAACGAGTAACCGAAAGTAGAAGGATCCCCCTTTCCGCTGAAACTCTACTGTATGTGCGTTTGTAGAATGATCTCTCGCGCAAGACATATATACTGCTTATATACAGTATATATATATACACACACTTGTTTTCTTTTTTCCATAGCGTATGTTCAAATATTCTTTTCTTTTTTATTTAAAAAAAAGCACATATTGAGCACATATTGCAGATTGAGTCTCTTTTTTTTCCTCCAATCTTTTGTTTTTTGTTGTTTTTCTTTTTTTAAACTAGGAAGATATACACAGGAGCGAAGTGGAGACCGGGGGGACTTGACCACTACTGACACAGTTTGTTTTCGTTTGACTTACTCTGTAAAGAGAGACGTTTGGAAACAAAAGAAAGAAAGAAAGGAAGGAAGGAAGGAAAGAAGAAGGAGAAAGCTAGAAAGAAAGAAAGAAAGAAAGAAAGAAAAGGACGCACGAGGATTAGTGGGGCTGCATGGCGCCTTGCAGTTTGGGCTTCTTATTCAAGTAGGTGGCCCAGTAGACCAGGTTAAAGGTTCCGAAGAGCAAAGGGAAAGCTATTCTGGCGATCCTGTCGATCTTGCTCACGCTGTTGAAGGTTTTCTTGGCCTCCGGCGGCTTGGGCTTGGGCTCCTCCTTCGGCTCGGTGGGCGGCGGGGGTGCGCTTTTGGCAATGGTGGCCAAACCAGGGTCCCTGGCGATGTTGGGGGCGAAGGCCGTTGCTGTAGCAGCAGTGTAGGTGTTGTTCTTCTTCAGCAGAGACTCCTTCTTCTTCTTTTGCTGTAATAAGCAGTGCAAGCAGTGATAAACATTTTCTAGGTGAGTGAAATCACAGTGAGTGCTCGTTATGAGACTGTAAGAATATCACAAGGCTTATTAATTAGAAATGCTATTAGTATGATTAAGAAAGATGAGTCTGTATGGTCTCCCAGTGTTCCCAGTGTCTGTGTGGAGTGTGTATGGTCTCCCAGTGTCTGTGTGGAGTGTGTATGGTCTCCCAGTGTTCCCAGTGTCTGTGTGGAGTGTGTATGGTCTCCCAGTGTCTGTGTGGAGTGTGTATGGTCTCCCAGTGTTCCCAGAGTCTGTGTGGAGTGTGTACGGTCTCCCAGTGTTCCCAGAGTCTGTGTGGAGTGTGTATGGTCTCCCAGTGTCTGTGTGGAGTGTATATGGTCTCCCAGTGTTCCTAGTGTCTGTGTGGAGTGTGTACAGTCTCCCAGTGTCTGTGTGGAGTGTGTATGGTCTCCTAGTGTCTGTGTGGAGTGTGTATGGTCTCCCAGTGTCTGTGTGGAGTGTGTATGGTCTCCCAGTGTCTGTGTGGAGTGTGTATGGTCTCCCAGTGTCTGTGTGGAGTCTGTATGGTCTCCCAGTGTCTGTGTGGAGTCTGTACGGTCTCCCAGTGTCTGTGTGGAGTCTGTATGGTCTCCCAGTGTCTGTGTGGAGTGTGTATGGTCTCCCAGTGTCTGTGTGGAGTGTGTATGGTCTCCCAGTGTCTGTGTGGAGTGTGTATGGTCTCCCAGTGTCTGTCTGGAGTTTGTACAGTCTCCCAGTGTCTGTGTGGAGTGTGTATGGTCTCCCAGTGTCTGTGTGGAGTGTGTATGGTCTCCCAGTGTCTGTGTGGAGTCTGTATGGTCTCCCAGTGTCTGTGTGGAGTCTGTATGGTCTCCCAGTGTCTGTGTGGAGTGTGTATGGTCTCCCAGTGTCTGTGTGGAGTCTGTATGGTCTCCCAGTGTCTGTGTGGAGTCTGTATGGTCTCCCAGTGTCTGTGTGGAGTGTGTATGGTCTCCCAGTGTCTGTGTGGAGTGTGTATGGTCTCCCAGTGTCTGTGTGGAGTGTGTATGGTCTCCCAGTGTCTGTGTGGAGTTAGTTTGGTTTCCCAGCGTACTACTCTCTAGTGTTCATTACAGAATCAGAAACTAGGTTAGCTAGCCAGCTAAGTTAGCTACTCAGGTTTCCGTGTAAACATTGATATTGTACATTAGTATGCTATGTTTGGCTAATTAGTTGTTGTTGTTGTTGTTATTTAAGTTCAGTTAAGTAAGTAATTAAAGATCTACTCTGTAGTCCTAAGAACCTACAGGTCACTGTGGAGATTATAATATGAGTACCTTCTCGGGCACCACGCTTTTCCCATCCCAGGCGTAGCCCCTTTTCGTGAAGTAGTTGACGGTGGCGAACTCGATGAGGGCAGAGAACACAAAGGCGTAGCAGACGGCGATGAACCAGTCCATGGCGGTGGCATAGGCCACCTTGGGCAGAGAGTTCCTAGCGCTGATACTGAGGGTGGTCATGGTCAGTACAGTGGTCACTCCTGCAAATAGAAAACAAACACTTGCTTTTTAGAACTTACTCATAGTTTTATATGGGCAGGTGTAGGTGAGATATGGGCAGGTGTAGATGAGATATGGGCAGGTGTAGGTGAGATATGAGCAGGTGTAGGTGATATATGGGCAGGTGTAGGTGAGATATGGGCAGGTGTAGATGAGATATGGGCAGGTGTAGGTCAGATATGGGCAGGTGTAGATGAGATATGGGCAGGTGTAGGTGAGATATGAGCAGGTGTAGGTGATATATGGGCAGGTGTAGGTGAGACATGGGCAGGTGTAGGTGAGATATGAGCAGGTGTAGGTGAGATATGGGCAGGTGTAGGTGAGATATGGGCAGGTGTAGGTGAGATATGGGCAGATGTATGTGAGACATGAGCAGGTGTAGGTGAGACATGAGCAGGTGTAGGTGAGATATGGGCAGGTGTAGGTGAGATATGAGCAGGTGTAGGTGAGATATGGGCAGGTGTAGGTGAGATATGGGCAGGTGTAGGTGAGATATGAGCAGGTGTAGGTGAGATATGAGCAGGTGTAGGTGAGATATGGGCAGGTGTAGGTAAGATATGGGCAGGTGTAGGTGAGATATGAGCAGGTGTAGGTGAGATATGAGCAGGTGTAGGTGAAAGATATGGGCAGGTGTAGGTGAGATATGAGCAGGTGTAGGTGAGATATGAGCAGGTGTAGGTGAGATATGAGCAGGTGTAGGTGAGATATGAGCAGGTGTAGGTGAAAGATATGGGCAGGTGTAGGTGAGATATGAGCAGGTGTAGGTGAGATATGAGCAGGTGTAGGTGAGATATGAGCAGGTGTAGGTGAGATATGAGGAGGCGTCTGCCTTAACAGACAGGTGAACAAGATCAATAATCAGGAGAAGCAGATCAGTTATTGGCTGGTGAGGGAGTGTCTATGGTCATGTGATCTCCTAGGGGACTCTGGGAGTTGTAGTTTGGGACTGTAGTAACTGAGCCGAGCTGGACGAGAGGCTTTTCAGAGGCGCCCCAGACACAGTTACAGCTGCTATACTGTAAAAACCAACTGGGTGAACCGGTCTGTTATAGCGCCACCTTGTGGCCAACCAGAGCTACAGCTCTACATAGCTAAGAATAGCTAAGACAGATGCTCCCTCGATTGGTATCTGAGTGCCTACTAGACAGCATAACATCATAACAACTGTATTATCTGAGACTTTTAAGACTTTCAGGTGGTCCAAGAGGTTAAATGAGACCCCCAGGACCC
This sequence comes from Megaleporinus macrocephalus, assembly GCA_021613375.1. Taxonomy (NCBI): domain Eukaryota; kingdom Metazoa; phylum Chordata; class Actinopteri; order Characiformes; family Anostomidae; genus Megaleporinus; species Megaleporinus macrocephalus. Next base: position 1,970,866 of record CM038717.1, on the reverse strand, counting down.
CCGTATTCCACTCCTTGCTCAGACAAATCGTTCCTATCGTCAAACATACATTCACGAAACCCAGATTCCACTGATTGAGGCATATGCCGCGCTGCTCCTAATCACAACAAGCGCGACTGGTCACTGAGTGAAATCCATTAAACAGGAAAAGCCTCGGCGGCCGTCTCGCCGGCAGTCTGCGCGTTGAAGTTTAATTAGATGGTGGAAGGCCTGCCAGCGCTGGAGGCCCACCAGATTTCCACTCCTTCATCTCCTTCACAGAGACAGAGGCTCTCTCGGCCGCCTCTCTCCGGAGCAGACAGAGAAGGAATTAATAAGTCTTCAGGTTTGGGACTTTAGATAAAGTTTGCCGTCAGGAGATAAAACGTTACGGCACGCGGTGAGGAATTATTCAGCCGTCTAGAGCTGCGAGCCAGACGTATCTGGGCTGGCTGAACTAATTTATCTGAAACAGGACGATAAGCAAGCCTAATTACGAGGTCGTTCTTGCTTTGCGGTGCAGATGGAAAGGCTGGGAGAAACTCCAACACCTTGAGTAGAACAGATACATCCAAACTCGGAGATCTGATTCGGTTATTCACCAGTAAACTTCCAGACCTTCTCTTTAACTCCAGATCAGAAGCCAGTTTTATACCAGCATCCCAACTCGACTAAACCTCCTACATTCTGTCCTAACTTCAAGATAAACCCCTGCAGGACACAGAGCTGATTATCAGGAGGATCTGTGGTGAAATTGGGAAATGGAAACTGTAACTGGGGAGTGGTGACTGTGATAAGCAGCAGGGGGATACATAATACTCAAAAACGTTTTTTTACATCGGTAACGGTCACTGTTATATATAATAATATATAACATATAACATAATATATATAAAATATAAAATATAAATCATTTAAATTCACATTTAATCTCCTTTCACCCAATGAGCACTGGGATTGGCCCCAGCACCCCCCATGACCCAGTAGGAGAAATGGCTTAACTAATGAATTAAAAATAAAAAAAATAAGATTAATATTTAACTAAGTTTTGAATCATAGTAAATATTTATCAGAGAATTGAAACAATATGTATTTATTATCACATATTTAAAATTATAGCCACTAAAATATAAATAATAATCACTAAATCTAAAAAATATACACATAATTATTACCACTAAGTATAGAATAATTGTCAGTAAAACTTTAATAATTACCACTAATTTAAAAAATATATAAATGTATAAACTATAACATCATTTCTTTCCATGTGCCTCATATATATATATATATATATATATATATATATATATATATATATATATATATTCTAAATATATTTTCAGTATATTCTGAATACACACTAACAGTGTGCTATGTGTACAGTATAGAAATATAGAAGTGTTATTGGAGCTTGTGCGTGAGTCTCTATGGTGGGTCGCCTCCAAATAAAGCTCTGCCTCGCTTTCAACTCCACATGAAGAGCTTCTCTCATGTTCCTCTTGGTTCTCCTGCCGGATGGCTGTTGTTTTCTCCAGAGGATTTATTTACAGAAGTGTTGACGCCTCATTAGGATTATTACCATTTCAGCTCATGCATATTCAGCGCTGACTCCACAAAGCCCGCTGAAGCGAAGAACAATCCAGAGGCTGTTATTAGTCCTCGCTGCTCTCTGTGTGTTTCTCGAGCCGCTCTCTCTCCGATTAGCGGGCGCGGCGGGCGCGGCGGGCACGGCGGGCACAGCGGCCGGCGTGAGAGCTGTGGAGCAGCGTCGATTCCCGTCCGTGAGAGCTCACGCATCCGTAAACACGCTCGTGAGCGATTCCCAGTGTCCCAGTGACTTCATCTCCCTGCACTGGGCGAACCGAGTGGACTGAATCACGCTGAGAATACGGCTCGCTTTCGATTACCATCACCGCATCCCCCACCACCAACACCCCCACCCGGAGAAGCGCCAGGCAGCGAAGACTCCAGCGGAGGAACATGGCTGCTGTCTATTTTCAGGCTACGTCTCTTAACTGAGGCTGCGAAGTGACTCGGGCTGGTCGAGTGCCAGCAGCACATCATCCATATGGAGGCTGAGCGGAGGTGAACAACATAAACCACAGATAAATACTTCAATCAGCGTCAGCCAGCCATCAATCCAGCCTCCTAATAAATACCTGCTTAATAAAACATAGAAACTCTCAGTTCACAGTAAGACTACATCAACTACACAACTAATAATAACAACAAACCAATAACAGTATTAGTAATTAGCATATCTCCACTGAGCAAAGAATTTACATTCAATGTCAGTCAATGGAACCAGATGTCTTCCCAAGCTACACTATGGCTGTGTCTCAAATCCTACTGAGCTTCCTACATAGGCAGCATTTTACATTATAGTATGCGCTCCCGACATGTAGACTGTCCCAATACTTACATACCTTAAACATGCTGCTACTGAGGAACCTTATTTACACCTGATTTTAAAGAAGTGAACTCTTCCGCAGCCGCTAAAACAATCCCATGATGCACTGCAGGCTAATCTAGGAGCAGTGAAGTGGTTTTAAAATGTGAGTTATTTTGATTCTCTGGAGTTTTAATGTGTTTCTGGTCATATAATCACACGAAACAGTATTTAATTATCAACTCTGTAACGAGTCCTTCACCATTTACACTTTATACTCCAGACATTAGCATTTACGCTAGCAGATTTTTAAACCTCGGGCTATTGTTTTGGATGCTGGCCGGTATCTTAGCAACCAACCAGTATCTTAGCAACCTGGTGTGCTGCAGTGGGCGGGAACAAGCCCTGACGCAGTCTCTCTCAAACTAGAGCGTCTCAGTAATCTGTTTTATGAGGAGAGATGAGGAGAGAACGCTGCTACTTACACACTCACTACCTAGACAGCCTACTTACACACTCACTACCTAGACAGCCTACTTACACACTCACTACCTAGACAACCTACTTACACACTCACTACCTAGACAGCCTACTTACACACTCACTAGGGTTTGAGACAGACCTATATCACCATCCCAATCACTGAATTCAGGTGTTCTAGTAACTTTTACATCAACAGGTGTATAAAAGCAGCTCCTAGTCCTGCAGACTGCTTCTACACACATTAGTAAAGAGTGGGTCTCTCAGGAGCTCAGTGAACTCCAGCGTGGTACCGTGATAGGACGCCACCTGTGGAACAAGTCCAGTGGTGAAGTTTCCTCACTACTAAATATTCCACAGTGGACTGTCAGTGGAAGTGATTGGGAACGACAGCAACTCAGACACCAAGTGGTAGAACATGTACAATGACAGAGCGGGTCAGCAGATGCTGAGGAGCATAGAGCACAGAGCTCACCAACTTTCTACAGAGTCCATCACTACAGACCTACAAACTTCATGTGGCCTTCAGATCAGCTCCAGATCAGAGCGTAGAGAGCTTAATGGAATGGGTCTCCACTGAGATTCTCTGAACAAACTCAAAAGGATACGCAACTAATTGCACAGCACACGGCTATTCAATTAGCTAACAGCTAACACACTCAGGTGGGCAGGAGCCCATAGAGCCGAAGGTATCAGCAGACCGGGGCTGTTATTCAGTCCGCCGTGACGCCGTCACATGTTCAGAAAACAGTCAGAGCTTCAGTTTATTGATACGTACTCAGTCCTGTTCACCAGACACACGCAGGAAACATCACTGAACACGCAGAACAGCTGGATTTTAGAGCGTTTGGGTTTATAAAGTTAATTTTAGAGCATTTGGGTTTATAAAGTTAATTTTAGAGCGTTTGGGTTTATAAAGTTGATTTTAGAGCGTTTGGGTTTATAAAGTTAGTTTTAGAGCATTTGAGTTTATAAAGTTAGTTTTAGAGCATTTGGGTTTATAAAGTTAGTTTTAGAGCGTTTGGGTTTATAAAGTTGATTTTAGAGCGTTTGGGTTTATAAAGTTAATTTTAGAGCGTTTGGGTTTATAAAGTTAATTTTAGAGCGTTTGGGTTTATAAAGTTGATTTTAGAGCGTTTGGGTTTATAAAGTTAATTTTAGAGCGTTTGGGTTTATAAAGTTGATTTTAGAGCGTTTGGGTTTATAAAGTTGATTTTAGAGCGTTTGGGTTTATAAAGTTGATTTTAGAAGCGTTTGGGTTTATAAAGTTAATTTTAGAGCGTTTGGGTTTATAAAGTTGATTTTAGAGCGTTTGGGTTTATAAAGTTAATTTTAGAGCGTTTGGGTTTATAAAGTTGATTTTAGAGCGTTTGGTTTATAAAGTTATTTTAGAGCGTTTGGGTTTATAAAGTAGATTTTAGAGCGTTTGGGTTTATAAAGTTGATTTTAGAGCGTTTGGGTTTATAAAGTTAATTTTAGAGCGTTTGGGTTTATAAAGTTGATTTTAGAGCGTTTGGGTTTATAAAGTTAATTTTAGAGCGTTTGGGTTTATAAAGTTGATTTTAGAGCGTTTGGGTTTATAAAGTTAATTTTAGAGCGTTTGGGTTTATAAAGTTGATTTTAGAGCGTTTGGGTTTATAAAGTTAGTTTTAGAGCGTTTGGGTTTATAAAGTTAGTTTTAGAGCGTTTGGGTTTATAAAGTTAATTTTAGAGCGTTTGGGTTTATAAAGTTAATTTTAGAGCGTTTGGGTTTATAAAGTTGATTTTAGAGCGTTTGGGTTTATAAAGTTAATTTTAGAGCGTTTGGGTTTATAAAGTTGATTTTAGAGCGTTTGGGTTTATAAAGTTAATTTTAGAGCGTTTGGGTTTATAAAGTTGATTTTAGAGCGTTTGGGTTTATAAAGTTAATTTTAGAGCGTTTGGGTTTATAAAGTTGATTTTAGAGCGTTTGGGTTTATAAAGTTAATTTTAGAGCGTTTGGGTTTATAAAGTTAATTTTAGAGCGTTTGGGTTTATAAAGTTGATTTTAGAGCGTTTGGGTTTATAAAGTTAATTTTAGAGCGTTTGGGTTTATAAAGTTAATTTTAGAGCGTTTGGGTTTATAAAGTTGATTTTAGAGCGTTTGGGTTTATAAAGTTAATTTTAGAGCGTTTGGGTTTATAAAGTTGATTTTAGAGCGTTTGGGTTTATAAAGTTAATTTTAGAGCGTTTGGGTTTATAAAGTTGATTTTAGAGCGTTTGGGTTTATAAAGTTGATTTTAGAGCGTTTGGGTTTATAAAGTTAATTTTAGAGCGTTTGGTTTATAAAGTTGATTTTAGAGCGTTTGGGTTTATAAAGTTAATTTTAGAGCGTTTGGGTTTATAAAGTTAGTTTTAGAGCGTTTGGGTTTATAAAGTTGATTTTAGAGCGTTTGGGTTTATAAAGTTAATTTTAGAGCGTTTGGGTTTATAAAGTTAATTTTAGAGCGTTTGGGTTTATAAAGTTGATTTTAGAGCGTTTGGGTTTATAAAGTTGATTTCAGAGCGTTTGGGTTTATAAAGTTAATTTTAGAGCGTTTGGGTTTATAAAGTTGATTTTAGAGCGTTTGGGTTTATAAAGTTAATTTTAGAGCGTTTGGGTTTATAAAGTTGATTTAGAGCGTTTGGGTTTATAAAGTTGATTTTAGAGCGTTTGGGTTTATAAAGTTAATTTTAGAGCGTTTGGGTTTATAAAGTTAATTTTAGAGCGTTTGGGTTTATAAAGTTGATTTTAGAGCGTTTGGGTTTATAAAGTTAATTTTAGAGCGTTTGGGTTTATAAAGTTAATTTTAGAGCGTTTGGGTTTATAAAGTTAGTTTTATAGATAAGATAACCGCCACCGACCTGCCATTCCACCATTACCGCTCACACTTGTCAGATTCAGCCGCGTCAGGAATCGCAGGAGGTCTTGACAGGTTTGGGATCCATTCGTTTCACAGCTCCGCCTGTATCTGCCGAGTCTGTCTCCATGTTGCTAAACAGTCAGAGCTGCGTGTTTTGAGTGCTTCACTTCCTGCTGTGAACCTCACTGTCACTTCACACAACTACAGCAGCCTTGTCCAACAAAGCATCTCCCCATTTTCATTCTATGCATAATTTGAACTCAGCACTGTATATAATATATCGTATATAATGAATAATAATGAATCTACAATTAACTACAAAAAAATCAGGGATTATATATATATATCATATAAATCAGGGATTATATTAATATAATCCCAGATATTAGCAGAATTTGAATATCTGGCTAAACTTTTTATAGTTCTCCATTGCGTCTACTTCATCAGCTGTAAAGAGATCAAACACCGCGAGAGCCGCCGTTGTTCGCATAGACTGTAGATGGTGACTGTCTGAGCTTTAACCTTTAAAAACACTTGAAGTATTCTTAAATTAGAATTTAGAACCCATTAGTTAGTTCCTGGAACTTACTGTATATTGAAACTTGGAACTCTACTTTGGATTAATCCTCTCCTTTCTATTAAAAACTATCTGTATTTACTCCACTGTGTACTACCTGCTTGCCTGCCTGCCTCTTACCTCTCTCCCTCCCTGCCTGCCTGCTATCTGCTTGCCTACCTGCTAACTATCTTTCGCCTCCACTACCATCCATGAACCCAGGTATGAGCAACAGCCGGACACAGCATTTAAAGATAAGCGCGTAATAACATGTTGGAATCAGTTTGGTCCTCACAAGAGCACTGACGGAAACCATAGAAACAGAGGAACAGAGGCTTAAACAGAAGTGGATTATGCAAAAGTTAATATATCTATCTCTCTATCTAGCTATCTATCTTTCTATCTATCAATATATATATATACACCAGTTCTTCTGTGACTTCATGTGCTTCTGCAGGGGGGTGGGGGAGGGGCAGAATAATACTAAAAAGGGGCTCTGTTCCAATACACAACAACCAGTGTACCAGTCCTTCACTATAAATGTCTATTATACAAAGATACATACATAAATAAGTATTACTGTATAATTAATCATCTAAAAAATAATAATAATCTTAATATCTTTCAATTTATGCTCACTTTGAGTTTCGGAAACAGCTGACAATAAACATGCAACTCAATCTGAAATTAAAAATAAGTCTGTCTTGATTTGTATCAGGGTTTTTAGTGCTCAGAATGATTCCAAGAAGACAGAAGATAAATAAGAAATATGAAAAAATAAGCATTTGTATATAGAAAAGTCTTAATAATAAGCAATATAACTAACCATCATCACAGTTACTGAATTTGTAGCTCAAAAACAAGTGAGTTGAGACTTGTTTTCAGCTTGTAGAAGAAAATATGTACAGAATTTTGCAGGTACAGGTAAAAGTTTTGATAAACTATAGCCAGATAGTAAATTTCTGCTAATATCTACATGTCAGGTTATGTTATATCTAAGTAGCTCTGACTGTAACCCCTGAAAGAGTATTGCAGCTATACAGAGTACACCGTCCCCCAATAACTCAGAACACAGTTTAATTTAAATGCAACACTGTTTTAACATTTCAGGACCAAAACAATCAGCAGCCTGAGGTCTGATTAATGTCTAATCAACTAATCTTAATACAAAACTCAGCATTAACCAGCAAATCCATCAGGTGTAGCCCTGCTGAGAGCTAATCTTTCCAAAGTTTGAGAAAATCAGGGATCAGGCGTCCTTACTTTTACAAAATCAACCCCAACAGAAGGTTCTTAGCGCCTTTCAGGACCCCCGCCGTCGCTGGAGGGCTTCGTAATGAACAAAGTATTCCAAACAGGTTTTACACAACAATGATTAAGCTGCACGTCCATCTCCTGCTTAATCAGGGCAGCGTCTGAGGGACCAGCTCCTCCAGAGCGGGATTTTAAATTGCCTATTTATCTTAATGCGAGAGCCTCCGCCCATTGTTGGGTCACCCTGCCTCCGCGGAGAGCCCGGCGCCGGATTGTTTTTCGGCTTTGTGCCGCGCCGCCTGATTCATTTGAGACACTGGATCGAACAAAAGCCCATTAATTTGTTTTTAATGACAGAAAACGAACAATCGACTCAATAAACCCGCAGATAACGGCGCGTAGAGAACGCTCGGCGTCCACGCATACAGAATCCGCTCAAGCTGTCGAGTCACGCTATGAACATCACTCAACACTGATTCCACAAATTAGTGACAAGCTGTGGCTTTAACCCTTCGATGCACGACCTGGTTTGAAAGAGACCCGACCCTATGATTCATTTCATCATTCGAGCTTCCTTAGTTTACTCGTTTCTGATCATCACAAATCCTATTTTCAGTTTATTATTTACTTTATTAATAATAATCATGTTTGTATCACTACTTCTAACACACAACACAGCTCAGAAGACAAAGACAAGATTTTTAATTAACACTTAAATAATGAAATAAACTCAGCCAATCAGAGTGCAGTATTGTTAACGACACCACAGCTGATATTTTTATGAAATTATAAATAATAATATAATTCTATTATAGAAAAGTAGAAAAATAGAGAAATCTACACTGTACAGAATAACATCATCCTACTCATATATATATATATATATATATATATATATATATATATATGTGTGTGTGTGTGTGTGTGTGTGTGTGTGTGAATAATAATGATATATAATAATAATAATATTAATATATATGACTTTTCAGAAGAGATACTCAGCAGTTTTGCTTGTGCATTAAAGTAGAGATGGAAGGATTGATCGGCTATGTATCGGTAATCAGCCGTGTTTTCTCCAGTCTAGTCGATCCCGAGAGCCGATCGATGGCGTTAAACTAATGAGCCTAATTTATATTTCCAGCTAGAGTTTTATCCAGGAAGAGGAGCCCTCCGTGAAAGCCCCTCTGGGTAGCTCCCTGCAATTCCTATCAGAACCACTAGGTGGAAATACATACCCTTTAATTTTCAACAGACTGACTGAAGCGAGAACAGCATGCGCTGATAGAAAACATGTCGTCCGTCTGGCAGTGTTTACCGTATGTGACTCAGACTCATCCAGGACGTTTTTAAAATATGTAAAATCAGCGTCTCTCGTTGGAGAATCAAAGATATTTAACTACTAATCTGATATTAATCTGATACTAATCTGATACTAATCTGATACAGCACTGCACGCAGCTGAATACAATGAGTATCAGTAAACAGCAGAGCTAGCACAAAACAAACAATCCAGAAATCCTACAGACCAGATCTGACCGGTATGAACAGAACAACAGCAGCAACTCAATATTCTACATTTAATGATTTCAGATTTTGTTTAAAATAACAGAGTCTGTGTTTAATGACTGCAGTTTTTACTTTTACTAGATTTAGTTTTAAATTAAGGTCTAAATTAATGATTGCAGTTTTGGGGATATTTCTTTGATTTACTTTGTTTATTTACTGATAATTTAGTTAAAAATATTATACTGTTCCATATGAGCTCGTTAAAAATGGTAATAAACCAGTTTAGATCATGTTTCATGACTTGCTTGCGCTAATATCTATATGTAGCCCTGCTGTGGCATATAGCCCCGCCCTCGATCGGTATCTGCTATTGGCCGATCATGCTGAAAGGTGATCAGCGATCAGAATCTGCCTCAAAAATGCTGATTGGTTCATCTTTACATTAAAGGGTTAAACCCAGAAAAAAAAACTAACAGCTTAATCTGGCAGCCAATCAGAGCACAGTATTGTTAACAATACCATAGTGATTTTTGTCTGATTATTTTTAATTCTATTATAGAAAAGTAGAAAAATATAGAAAGTTTAGCCAATAAGTGTTGCATATGATAAGATTACTGGACATATTTATAGATATTTATTTACTTGTTTTAATTAATTGTGTACAGTAAAAGCTTATTGTATTAGTTTTTTAAGGAAATACTGCATATAATTTCTCTTATTTCAAGAAATAATGACTGAAAGAAGCAAAATGATCTGCTGATGGAATAAGAAAAAACAATTAAATCTATAGAAAAGCTCATAGTGTAAACATTAGATTGGATTTTAATTTTTCTACATCATTTGAACACGACTGCTGCTGTTTACACTGTGTGAATATTTCATGATGAATGGACCAATAGAAATGCTCCAAAAAAGCTTGGAAAAAAATCTGGTTCCATTGACTCTCAATTGTAAGATATACAGAACTGTGTAAGAGTTTTAGTCTCTATGAGAACATTATTATATTTAAAATCCTATTATATCCAGAGAGGAAGTTTTTATTTACTCAGTAAACACTTTATTATTAAATATTAATCAGTATTAATAGAGTTAGTTCTTTTCTATACGTCAGTGTGTTTATTTAACTCTTTCCAAGCTTCTCCTAAACAACCCAGTATTATTATCAGTTCTCATCTAATACCTGCTTTGACTGCTCAGTACTTCATTAAGATAAATCAAGATTTACTGCTGAAGGAACTGAACACATTCATACAATGTCTGGGGCGTCCAGGAGAAATCTAGAACCTAACTTTGTTCTTCAAACTGGACCAAGATCTGATCTACTTCTCTCACAATAACATATTCATGTTACTTTGTATTGTATGTCTGATTATTTACACCTGTTCTAATCCGATCTGCTCTTCTTACTGGTGAACACACACTTATTGATCAGATAAAGACTTTTACACTATCAGATTAGAAGTCTCAGACTTTTACACATGGGTGTATATGTATCCATCACTTTTCTTAACATAGCAACAACAGTAGAACCGTGTTTGGTGTTCTATATAACCCTATACAACAATAAATTCTATGTATTGCAAAACTTGGGGCCTAATTCACTGTATGACTCCTCCTCCAACGCAGAGGATCAAAGCTTTCTCTATACGAAGCCTTATAAAGCTTCATAGACGCCTCCCAGCACTAGAGCTGATGTGAAGCAGTGGTTTGGGCCTCAGCTTTGTCAGGGCGTAGAGAGAAGGAGGTGGAGTGAGGACAGAACAGCTCAGCCTGAGCCAAATCCCTCCTCTGTGGAGCGCCTTACATAATACATCACACAAGCGCGGCTGCAGTCTTTAAATATCACCGCGTGCTCCTTCCAATTAGGAATTATTTGGCATGCGCTCGCTACCACATTCTCAGCTCGGACTTAATTACGGCCTAATTATCATTAACCGCCGCTAAAGCTGGTCGTTAGGCTGGTCACCGCAGGCCTGCGTTCATAAAGCTGCATAAGCCGTTCACTGCAGCTGATATAAACGTTTATAAACACTGACATCGACAGGTGTTCACCAGCGGCGGCGTCACAGCGACATGACGGAGGTAACCATGTGACGTGGGTTCTGCTTGTCTTGGTTATGAAGGAGTTATAAAGCATACAGATCTCAGAAGGACTCATCCGGGGTGTTTGTATTCCAGATCCAGTGCCAGGTTTTCCACTGGAAGGTGAGGTAGGTACTGCTGGCATTCTGACTGGGGGTGGGTCCAAACTAGAGATGGACCGATATGGGTTGTTCTATAGCCGAGGCTGATGCTGAAGTTCAGAGGTCAGGGTCAGACTTTAAATCGGACTGCAAAACACTGATATCGGCCGATACTGATATAAAAAAACAGCAAGTATCAACCCGATATATCGGCCGATCTCTAATCCATACCAGGTTTTCATACCGATACTGATAATGAGTGCGCTTGTAAGAGCTTAGTTATCTGATACCTTCACACAACAACTAAACTGAAAACTCTACACGAATCAGACAGTAATCAGATTTCTGCTTCAGAGCTGATCAATAAACTCACAGATTGTTGAATGCTATTGGAAGACTGACCGTCAGGGCCTCTTCCTCACCTATCACCAGCCAGCTCTCATTAATACCTGAACTGCAGCCTCCTCAGCTTCACCACTGTACCATCCAGAGGCACCAGCGTTGAGATAGGATGGAACTGTTTCAGCTCACGCCCACTTTACATACAGACTCAAGTCAGAGACTGCCTCAGTCAGAGACTACCTCAGTCAGAGACTGCCTCAGTCAGAGACTGCCTCTACCTGTGCAGCTTCTAAAGCTTTTACCATCCAGACCTCAATCAGATGTTCTCTCAGCTTTACTTTGACATTAGTTTATTAAACTGTAAATAACGTTTAAAACTGGTGAGTCTTGATTCCACACCAGGTTCCTCTCAACTTTCCACTCTGATTTAAGGAACTTTCAAATACACTGACTCAAGGCAGACCCCCAACCACGACTGTAGTGTTGATTTGTCGTTTTTTTCCATCCCTCTTTTCTCCCCATAGAGTCCCATTCATTTTCGGACACACCCAAACCTCATGGATTTAATCAGCCTACAGCGTCCAAACTGTCTGTACTCACTCAGAGCAGATCCCTGAACTCTAATCCACAGACACACTGACCCACACTCCTCTACTTGTTGTTTATTCATCCCTTGTTCTCCCCATAGAGGTACATTTATCTTCAAGCCCATACAACCTACAGTCTCCTGTACTCACTGCCTGTAGCAGATCCCCAAACACACTGACCTGCACTCCTCTATCTGTCGTTTATTTATCCCCTGTTTCTCGCACTGCTTTAGCTGTGTGTCCTTCAGGAAATGTACTTCTGTAGTTTCTCTTTATTCTTCAGTGCAATAGGTTTAGAACGGTGATGCTGTAATTTCCTTCAGGATCAATAAACTGTTCTCTTATCTCAGAGAAGAAAACTTCAGACGCCGAATATCAGCTCGGCTAATCGATCACGATTGGGATAACGAAGGAACCGCACTAACTCCCTGCAGGTTCCGTTCAACACACACAGACACGGTGGGCCGTGTTAGCATGCGGTGCTCAGGCTTCCTGAACGAGCTTCTCTGAGACTGAAGGAGCTCTGAAAGCTTATCGATCAGCTCTTTCTTCAGAGATCAATCAGAACACTCACCGAACACAGTCCTGGCCGGGACCGACTCTCTGTTGAGCCAGAAGGACACCTGAGACAGGATCACCGTCATGATGCAGGGCAGGTACGTCTGGATCACAAAGTAGCCGATCTTCCTCTTCAGGTGAAAGTGTGTCGTCATGACAACATACTCTCCTGCAGGGTGGAAGAGAGGAGAGGAGAAGGTGAATGGGAGAAATTCCACCCGCTAATTAGAATCTGATAGGACCGGTACAAGAGATCAGAGTCCGCCTATAATCACACAAACAGCTTCATCTGGAGAACCTTAAACATGTGCAGCTCAATTATGTTATCTAGAACCTGCTTACACTACCACTCACACTCAGTTACCTGTCAAGTTATTACATTTACCTGCACTAAATAATCCAATCATAATCAGACTTCTGCAGTTATCTGACTATTCAAGTGCTCTTGTGAAAATCATATTTAGAGAACTGGAGAACCTTACTCTGATTTCTTTCAGATTTCTCAGTCAATAAAGCTGGAGAGAAATTTTTGTCTCAAAAACTTTCTCATTTCTCAACGTGTGAGACCTTCAGTCCAGCTCCTGGCCAATGAGAGAGCTCGCTCAGCTGTGTCTACACACAAACCACAGAGAGGACAATCCTGACTGGGGCATCAGAAACAGCATCGCTTCCTCATAACAAACAGATCTGTATGATATTTGAACTGGTGTTCACTGGTGTTCACTGGTGTGTGTTTGACGGTGAGGGTGTTTGATGGTGAGGGTGTTTGATGGTGAGGGTGTTTGCTGGTGAGGGTGTTCATTGGTGTGTGTTTGATGGTGAGGATGTTTGATGGTGAGGGTGTTTGCTGGTGAGGGTGTTTGATGGTGAGGGTGTTTGATGGTTAGGGTGTTTGATGGTGAGGGTGTTCACTGGTGTGTGTTTGATGGTGAGGGTGTTTGATGGTGAGGGTGTTTGATGGTTAGGGTGTTTGATGGTGAGGGTGTTCACTGGTGTGTGTTTGATGGTGAGGGTGTTTGATGGTGAGGGTGTTTGCTGGTGAGGGTGTTTGATGGTGAGGGTGTTTTATGGTGAGGGTGTTTGATGGTGAGGGTGTTTGATGGTGAGGGTGTTTGATGGCGAGGGTGTTTGATAGTGAGGGTGTTTTATGGTGAGGGTGTTTGCTGGTGAGGGTGTTTGCTGATGAGGGTGTTTGCTGGTGAGGGTGTTTGATGGTGAGGGTGTTTGCTGGTGAGGGTGTTTGATGGTGAGGTTGTTTGATGGGGAGGGTGTTTGATGGTGAGGGTGTTTGATGGTGAGGGTGTTTGCTGGTGAGGGTGTTTGATGGTGAGGGTGTTTGATGGTGAGGGTGTTTGCTGGTGAGGGTGTTTGCTGGTGAGGTTGTTTGATGGTGAGGGTGTTTGCTGATGAGGGTGTTTGATGGTGAGGGTGTTTGATAGTGAGGGTGTTTTATGGTGAGGGTGTTTGCTGGTGAGGGTGTTTGCTGATGAGGGTGTTTGCTGGTGAGGGTGTTTGATGGGGAGGGTGTTTGATGGTGAGGGTGTTTGCTGGTGAGGGTGTTTGATGGTGAGGTTGTTTGATGGTGAGGGTGTTTGCTGGTGAAGGTGTTTGATGGTGAGGGTGTTTGCTGGTGAGGGTGTTTGATGGTGAGGGTGTTTGATGGTGAAGGTGTTTGATGGTGAGGGTGTTTGCTGGTGAGGTTGTTTGATGGGGAGGGTGTTTGATGGTGAGGGTGTTTGCTGGTGAAGGTGTTTGATGGTGAGGGTGTTTGCTGGTGAGGGTGTTTGATTGTTAGGGTGTTTGATGGTGAGGGTGTTTGATGGTGAAGGTGTTTGATGGTGAGGGTGTTTGCTGGTGAGGTTGTTTGATGGGGAGGGTGTTTGATGGTGAGGGTGTTTGCTGGTGAGGGTGTTTGATGGTGAGGTTGTTTGATGGTGAGGGTGTTTGCTGGTGAGGGTGTTTGATGGTGAGGGTGTTTGATGGGGAGGGTGTTTGATGGTGAGGGTGTTTGATTGTGAGGGTGTTTGATCTCTTGGTTTCTTATATTCCTTCTCCGACGTCTCGTCTACTTTTCGTCTGCTCGGTCGTCTCGCGGCGGTAATGGCCGCCAATTAATTGAGTAGCGCTCTTACGGCCAACCGTTTCCGATTGATCGGTAATAAATAGCCTTTCCCGCTTTGACAGCTACAGACACGGTGATCAATACGTACTTATTTAGTGACCATGCAAAATTGATTGTTCACCTTCCGATCAATAAATATTGCAGGAAGTCTCTCTGAGGGCAGCGCTCGCACTTGAAACCACACCGGCCAATAGGCACCTCCTGGAGGTACCGATCTCTGCTCAACCTTCAAAACCTGTAAATCTCCTCAGCACTTTCACCGATCCCACAATTACGGCACCACCAAATCTACACGACACCTGCCAATCAGAGCCCAGAGCCTCCGACAACTGGAGTCTGAACGCATTGATCGGTCGGTACGTGTGGAAACAGTGATCAGAACCAGGAGATCAGAAATCAAACAAATGAAACACAAGGAGCAAACCAAGAGAGGAGTCAGGAGAACAGAAGGTGAGTGGAAAAGCAACTAAAGGTAGAAGTATAGATACTCAGGTAGGAGTATAGATACTCAGGTAGAAGTATAGATACTCAGGTAGGAGTACTGATACTCAGGTAGTAGTATAGATACTCAGGTAGGCGTACTGATACTCAGGTAGGCGTACTGATACTCGGTAGGAGTCATAGATTACTCAGGTAGGAGGTATAGATACTCAGGTAGAGTATTGATTACTAGGGTTTAAAAATACCTCTGTAGAAGTTGAAGTTTCAACTGGGAAGCGTTTACTCCAGTAAAAGTGTAAAAAGTACTGCTTTCAGAACTAATTATAGTTATAAAAGTAAAAGTATTGTAAGGAAATAAAAATGCCATTAAGGATTAAAAGCTTACTCCACACCACAGGGGTCCTATAGTGCACTAGCCCACCTCCCGAAAACCCTTTCTTCTAAAAAGCCATAGTGGACTATATTGTTATATTAAAATGTTTTAATGTTGATAAAATTTGGGATGCGCTAGGTCTTCCTGTTTCAGCTCTTATACGCCATTAAATCTTGAATGTTGTTTAGTACATTGTAAATATATTAAAGAATTTAGTAACGAGGACTATGTACGAGACTATAGTTAGGGCTCTAGTTACGAGGATATAGTATCGAGACTATGTCTAACGAGGATATAGTAACGAGGCTATAGTAAGGAGGTTTAGTACGAGACTATAGTAACGTGGCCTGATGTAAGGAGGCTATAGTAACGAGACTATAGTAACGAGGCTATAGTAACGAGGCTATAGTAACGAGGCTATAGTAAGGAGGCTATAGTAACGAGACTATAGTAACGAGGCTATAGTAACGAGGCTATAGTAAGGAGGCTATAGTAGCGAGGCTATAGTAACGAGACTATAGTAAGGAGGCTATAGTAATGAGACTATAGTAAGGAGGCTATAGTAACGAGACTATAGTAAGGAGGCTATAGTAACGAGACTATAGTAAGGAGGCTATAGTAACGAGGCTATAGTAACGAGGCTATAGTAACGAGGCTATAGTAAGGAGGCTATAGTAACGAGACTATAGTAAGGAGGCTATAGTAACGAGACTATAGTAACGAGGCTATAGTAACGAGGCTATAGTAACGAGGCTATAGTAAGGAGGCTATAGTAACGAGACTATAGTAACGAGACTATAGTAACGCCCCCCCCCACCCCCCCCCCACAGGCTATAGTTAGGGCTTATAGTAAAACGAGACTATAGTAACGAGACTATAGTAACGAGGCTATAGTAAGGAGGCTATAGTAACGAGGCTATAGTAAGGAGGCTATAGTAACGAGACTATAGTAACGAGGCTATGTTTAAAATGTAAGGAGTAGAAAGTACTGAGTCACCCGTTACTGGCTGGGGTGTTCAGATACATCATTTTCTCTTTCAGCTCTGAAATCAAAGAGTGTCCTGAGACTTTTGACTCACGCTGTATATATATTGGCGACAATATTACATATTGATACTGAAGGCATTTTCACAGGTCACAAATGATAAAACATAAACTTATTGATTTTATTTCACTGTAATTAACTAACTTCACCAGCAAAACTGCAGAGCCTCACTATTAATTCTATTTATATTCTATTTATATTGTTTACATAATAAAGACAACCTAAAAATTATTATTACAAACCAGCCAACAAACTATTTATCAAATTACATGCTTTAAAGTCCAGTGAGCTAGTTGATCTTAAAAAAAACAAGAATAACGATATAATAAACGATAGATGTGTTGAAAGGGGTATTAAATAGTTTTATTTTTATTTAGTTATTCATTTTTAATAATTATTAATATTATTATTAGTAGTAGTAGTAGTAGGATTTGGGTAAATGAATGAACACATTTGGAAAACTAAAATAAACGAAACTAAATTAAAAACTAAATGAAACCTGATGTGATAAACATGAAAGTTATGTGGAATCTAATGACTGATGGTGAAGACAGTAAGATCACTATCCAGCAACGTCTGAGCTTTACCAGAGTAGACAGTGATAGTGAGTGGGCTCACTATCTGGCAAGCATGTGGACATTGTCGCCCTTCTATTTCTTATAACTGCTTATTAATGATTGTAAGGCGTGTATGACCTAATTAGTCATCAGTAATAAACTCATTAGGATCATCGTGAAGGACCCCTGTTTTAAGGTGGTCATTTGTTTGCTCGCTGCTGCTTAGTTCACGGTGAGCCGTATCTGACAGGCCCGCTGCAGCTGATTCGAAGGTCTCCTGCTTTACTATTCCACTCTGATAAACAGGGTCACCCATTTGCTACAGTCTGCTGAGCGTATCAATCAGCCCGCAGTAGAAGGAGGTGGGAGGAGGGAGGAGGGAGGAGGGAGGAGGGAGCGCTCCGCACATCCACCAGGGAAACGACCGAATCTAGGGCATCTGCTTCTGCAGAAGAACCACTAACGCGCAGCAGCTCTGCATGCATCCGAGAAGTGAGTGAGCGTGAGGCGTGTGTGACGCACCAGTGCTGGACTGGACCACCCCCGAGTCCACCGTCTGTCCCATCAGGTCGTACTGGTTCAGACGGGATCCGTCTTCAGCCACCACCACCGACTGAGCCGCGCCGCGAGTCCACAACATCCGACTCGCCCGCGTGTAAGGCATCTTATAAAACAGGACAGAACATACATTCCCGTTATAAACTGTTATAAAACCTACGTTTCACTGTTATAGTACTGTAATAAACACATTCCTTGTTTATATTAATCAGTAAATAAAATATACGTTCCCGTTATAAACCTGCTATAAACATACGTTCCTGTTATAGTACTGTAATAAACACATTCCTGTTATAATTCTGTAATAAACATACGTTCCCGTTATAAACCTGCTATAAACATACGTTCCTGTTATAGTCCTGTAATAAACACATTCCTGTTATAATTCTGTAATAAACATACGTTCCCGTTATAAACCTGCTATAAACATACGTTCCTGTTATAGCACTATTATAAACACATGTTCCTGTTATAATCCTGTAATAAACACAGATAAGCACACATTCAGGTTATAATCCTGTTATAAACATACATTCCTGTTATAAACACATTCCTGTTATAATCACATGTTCCTGTTATAATCCTGTTATAAACATATGTCCCTGTTATAAACAGACGTTTCTGTTATAAACTCATTCCTGTTATAATCCTGTTATAACCATACGTCCCTGTTATGATTCTGTAATAAACACATGTTCCTGTTATAATCCTGTTATAAACATATGTCCCTGTTATAAACAGACGTTTCTGTTATAAACTCATTCCTGTTATAATCCTGTTATAACCATACGTCCCTGTTATGATTCTGTAATAAACACATGTTCCTGTTATAATCCTGTTATAAACACATTTCTGTTAAAATCATGTAATAAACATATGTTCCTGTTATAATCCTGTTATCAATACGTTCCTGTTATAATCCTGTAATAAACATAAGTTTGTGTTATAATCATGTAATAAATACATGTTCCTGTTATAATCCTATAATAAACACAAATTGCTGTTATAATCCTGTT
Source organism: Megaleporinus macrocephalus (assembly GCA_021613375.1). NCBI lineage: Eukaryota > Metazoa > Chordata > Actinopteri > Characiformes > Anostomidae > Megaleporinus > Megaleporinus macrocephalus. Next base: position 1,952,056 of record CM038717.1, on the reverse strand, counting down.
ATAAACACATTCAGGTTATAATCCTGTTATAAATACACATTCCTGTTATAGCACTATTTTAAACACACATTACTGTTATAATCCTGTAATAAACACATGTTCCTGGTATAATCCTATAATAAACATATTCAGGTTATAGTCCTGTTATAAACACACATTCCTATTATATTCTTGTAATAAACACATATTCCTGTTATAATCCTGTAATAAACACATGTTCTGGTTATAATCCTGTTATAAACACACAGTCCTGTTATAATTCACACTAAAATAAGATGTATGAAGTTACAGTGATCAGATCAGCAGGATTAACCACATCAGAATCAGAATCCGCATCGAAAGTGAGAAAGATATTTAAGTTCACCGCAAACGATACTAGCAGATCTAGCTAATGTAGATAAATATCTTGTTACGACACTCAAAATGTTAATAAACTCTTGATTCACTAAATTTGCCTCTAGTTGTGTTTGTGTTATATTAATAATGTGGTTTGATTTAAAATGATTCACTGAAGCGAGTAACTCGTCTTCCAGCAGATTCGCTTCATTAGATTAAACGACTGAACACAATCAAGTAAATGACCTAAAATACGTTTAACGATCTCACAGTATTTAACATTCTAATAAAGCAGTCTTATTATTATTTCTGAATGTTGCTATGGGGAACAGTAAGCTGAGAACACTATGTGGTCAAAAGTATGTGGACACCTGACCATCACACCTCTATGAACTTGTTGGACAGCCAATTCCAAATCCATGCACATTAACACGGGGCTGCCTTTCTTTGTGACAGTAACAGTCTCCACTCTTCTGTGAAGCTTGTGTCCATTCAGTCAAAAAGGTGGACAAAGACGCCGGACAAGAAGACCTGGCTCACTAACGACGGTCCAGTTCATCCCCTGTGTGTTCAGTGGGGTTGAAGTCGGGACCAAACTCCTCAGTCCAGGTCTTTAGGAACACATTCCCAAACTTACACCACACCAGAGTACAGTGGTGGAGCTTTATATCACTCTAGAGTCCATTGGTGGAGCTTTACACCATTCCAGAGTCCAGTGGTGGAGCTTTACACCACTCCAGAGTTCAGTGGTGGAGCTTTACACCATTCCAGAGTCCAGTGGTGGAGCTTTACACCACTCCAGAGTTCAGTGGTGGAGTTTACACCATTCCAGAGTCCAGTGGTGAAGCTTTATATCACTCCAGAGTCCAGTGGTGAAGCTTTATATCACTCCAGAGTCCATTGGTGGAGCTTTTACTACCATTCCAGAGTCCAGTGGTGGAGCTTTACACCCACTCCAGAGTTCTAGTGGTGGAGTTTACCCAATCAGAGTCCAGTGGTGGTGCTTTTATCAATCCAGGAGTCCAGGTGTGGAGGCTTTACACACTCCAGAGTCAGTGGTGGAGCTTTTTTTTACTCAGAGTACAGTGGGGGAGTTTTATACACTCCAGAGTCCGAGGTGGTGGAGCTTTACACATCCAGAGTCCAGTGGTGGAGTTTACACCACTCCAGAGTCCAGTGGTGGAGCTTTATATTACTCCAGAGTCCAGTGGTGGAGTTTTATATCACTCCAGAGTCCAGTGGTGGAGCTTTACACCACTCCAGAGTCCAGTGGTGGAGTTTACACCACTCCAGAGTCCAGTGGTGGAGCTTTATATTACTCCAGAGTCCAGTGGTGGAGTTTTATATCACTCCAGAGTCCAGTGGTGGAGCTTTACACCACTCCAGAGTCCAGTGGTGAGCTTTACACCACTCCAGAGTCTAGTTGGATGGAGCTTTACACCACTCCAGAGTCCAGTGGTGAGTTTACACCACTCCAGAGTCCAGTGGTGGAGCTTTATATCACTCCAGGTCCAGTGGTGAGTTTAAACACCACTCCAGAGTCAGTGGTGGATCTTTAAACCACTCCAGAGTCCTAGTGTGGAGCTTTACACCACTCCAGAGTCCAGTGGTGAAACTTTCCTCCACTCCTGAGTCCTAGTGGTGGATCTTTACACCAATCCAGAGTCAGTAGGTGGTGATTTACACCACTCCTAGGTCCAGTGGTGGAACTTTATCCTCTCCAGGTGTCAGTTGGTGGAGCTTTACACTGTCTACTGCTTCGTGAGCTGAGCTGTTTTTGCTCCTAGCTGTTTTCATTTCACATTAGTAGCTCTTACAGTTGTCCTGGGCAGCTCTAGCATGAACTGACGTGTCAAAGCTGGCATCCTATGACAGAACCATGTCACTGGGATCTTCTGTACGAGCTCCTTCATTGTGTGTGTCTATGGAGACTGCATGGTTATGTGGTTGATTATACACACCTGTCAGTAATAGGTGTGGCAGAAACACTTGAACTCAGTAATTAGGGCGTGTCCACATACTTTCGTCCACATTACGTGCATATGCATGGGTCCCTGATCACAGCTATCTTTCATGACAGACTCGTCACTTTGACGCAGCATTTAAATTTACTTTTGTAAACGAGCTTTCAGACCAAAACGTCTACAGACGACTCCAGACCTTCGCCTGAAACCACCGGCGCTATGAAGCACACAAAGCCGCGCTGTGCTCTGCGAGGACGCTCTGCTGCAGTACGGCCCTCTACTGCGGCAGCGACGCCTCAGACGCTGAAATATTTAAAGCCCACGGTTTTGTGCTCCGAGTCACAGGCGGGCTTATTTTCTTATTCATAGAGGGTACGTGTGTTCTTCCAGAGCAGACGTAGCTGTGCTTTCTTTCCCAGGATGAAGTGAGGACAGAGGAGAGCGAGGAAAACACACTGGGGCGGGGTTCGGCGCCGGGAGAGGCAGAAAGAGGGAAGGAGGAGGGGGCCAACTGGCCTTTGGGCGTCGAACACCTACGAGACACTCCTGTCCGCTCGAGCTGAGCAGCGGGACGTGATGGAGGCGGATGAGGAGGGAAAAACGTTAAAGCCGGTACTCACAGCTGCCAAATTTGAGGGGGCAGGCATGGGCGTCCATGGGAAAGTCCTCTAAATGCATGGGGCACTCGGCTCTCACCGTCAGCCTGAGAGACAGACAGAGCAGAGACAGGAGAGACAGGAAAGAGAAAGTTCCGGAGAGACCGAGAGACGAGAGAGTTCAGCATGAAACGCGAGGTGACTGGAGGATTCACAGCCAGACAAAAAACTATTTGCAATATTTACGCCTCCTGCCAGCTCGGCTCACTTTATTTACAGTGATAGTTCAGCAGCGCTCGCTCTAGCACTGTGTAAAAGAGGAGGACATGGCAACCTTAAACCAGAACTATCTCTATCTTTCAAAGAAGACCAAAAAAACAAGCTTATATAAAGTCTAAACCAAAATTATAACCTCAATTAAATTCATTTTTAAATTAGAAATACTTTTAAATGACTAACAACATGTATATACTGTATATATGTATTTTATATACAATGTGTGTATATATATATATAAACTCATTTCAAATCCATATTAGCTGATTCTGCTCCTATTTCAAGTGATTTAGTCAAATTAACTACAAATACAAGGCAGGGCTTTAGGGGACAGGGGTTGGTTGGAGGCGAGAGTTTGGGGGCTGATTGTTGGGTGTGGGGGTAAAGGACAGGGGTTTTGGGGGAAGGATGGAGGCAGGGGTTTTTGGGAGGTGGGGTTTGGGGTAAGGGTTTGGAGACGGGAGTTGGGGGTGGATTGGGGGTGGAGACGCGTTGAGGGTTGGAGGCAGGTTTTTGGAGGCGAGGGTGTGGAGATGGGAGGAGAGTGTTGGTGGTGGGTTTCTGGGGGCAGGGTTAGGGGCGAGGGTGTGGAGATGGGAGGAGAGTGTTGGTGGTGGGTTTCTGGGGGCAGGGTTAGGGGCGAGGGTGTGGAGATGGGAGGAGAGTGTTGGTGGTGGGGTTTCTGGGGCAGGGTTAGGGGCGAGGGTGTGGAGATGGGAGGTGAGTGTTGGTGTGGGTTTCTGGGGGCAGGGTTAGGGGGCGAGGGTGTGGAGGATGGGAGGAGAGTGTTGGTGGTGGGGTTTCTGGGGGCAGGGTTAGGGGCGAGGGTGTGGAGATGGGAGGAGAGTGTGGTGGTGGGTTTCTGGGGGCCGGGTTAGGAGCTGAGGGTGTTGGAGATGGGTGGACGAGTGTTGGTGGTGGGTTTCTGGGGCGGGTTAGGGGCGGAGGGTGTGGAGATGGGAGGAGAGTGTTGGTGGTGGGTTTCTGGGGGCAGGGTTAGGGGCGAGGGTGTGGTGATGGGTGGAGAGTGTTGGTTGTTTTGGGTTTATGGGGGCAGGGTTAGGGTGCGAGGGTGTGGTGATGGAGGAGAGTGTTGGTGGTGGGTTTTGGGGCAGGGGGTTAGGGGCGAGGGTGGGAGATGTGAGGGCGTGGTTGAGAGTGTGGTGGTGGGTTTCTGGGGTAGGGTTAGGGGCGAGGGTGTGAGATGGGAGGAGAGTGTTGGTGGTGGGTTTCTGGGGGCAGGGTTAGGAGCGAGGGTGTGGAGATAGTGAGGAGAGGTGTTGGTGGTGGTTTCTGGGGCTGGGTTAGGGGCGAAGGGTGTGGAGATGGGAGGAGAGTGTGGGTGGTGGGTTTCTGGGGGCAGGGGTTAGGGGCGAGGGTATGGTGTGGGAGGAGAGTGTTGGTGGTGGGTTTCTGGGAGGCAGGGTAGGGGCGAGGGTGTGGAGGATGGGTGGCAGAGTGTTGGTGGTGGGTTTCTGGGGGCAGGGTTAGGGGCGAGGGTGTGGAGATGGGAGGAGAGTGTTGGTGGTGGGTTTCTGGGGGCAGGGTTAGGGGCGAGGGTGTGGAGATGGGAGGAGAGTGTTGGTGGTGGGTTTCTGGGGGCAGGGTTAGGATGCGGGGTGTGGAGATGGGAGGAGAGTGTTGGTGGTGGGTTTCTGGGGCAGGGTTGGGGCGAGGGTGTGGTGATTGGGAGGAGAGTGTTGGTGGTGGGTTTCTGGGTGCAGGGTTAGGGGCGTGGGTTTGGAGGGGGAGGAGAGTGTTGGTGGTGGGTTTTTCTGGGGGAAGGGTTTTGGGGCGAGGGGGTTGAGATGGGAGGAGAGTGTTGGTGGTGGGTTATCTGGGGGCAGGGGTGAGGGGCGAGGGTATGGAGGTGGGAGGAGAGTGATGGTGGTGGGTTTCTGGGGGCAGGGTTAGGGGCGAGGTGTGGAGATGGGAGAGGAGTGTTGGTGGTGGGTTTTCTGGGGGCAAGGTTAGTGGGCGAGGGTGTGGGATGGGAGGAGAGTGTTGGGGTGGTTTCTGGGGGCAGGGTTTAGGGGCGAGGGTATGGAGGTGGGAGGAGAGTGTTGGTGGTGGGTTTCTGGGGGCAGGGTTAGGGCGAGGTTATGGAGGTGGGAGGAGATTGTTTGGTGGTGGGTTTCTGGGGGCCAGGGTTAGGGCGAGGGTTATGGAGGTGGAGGATGAGTGTTGGTGGTGGGTTTCTGGGGCAGGGTTAGGGGCGGGGTATTGGAGGTGGGAGGAGATTGTTGGTGGTGGGTTTCTGGGGGCAGGGTTAGGGGCGAGGGTACCACGAATTATGGAGGTTGGAGGAGAGTGTTGGTGGTGGGTTTCTGGGGGCAGGAGTTAGGGCGAGGGGTGTGGAGATGGGAGGAGAGGTTGGTGGTGGGTTTCTGGGGGCAGGGTAGGAGCGTGGGTGTGGAGTTGGGAGGAGAGTGTTGGTGGGTGGGTTTCTGGGGGCAGGGCTTAGGGGCGGAGGGTGTGAGAGAATGGGAGGTGAGTGTTGGTGTGTGGGTTTCGGGGGGCTGGGTTAGGGCGAGGGTTGTGGAGATGGGAAGGAGAGTGTTGGTGTGGGTTTCTGGGGGGCGGGTGAGGGGCGAGGGTGTGGAGATGGGTGGAGAGTGTTGGTGGTGGGTTCTGGGGGCAGGGTTAGGGGAGAGGGTGTGGAGATGGGAGGAGAGTGTTGTGGTGGGTTTCTGGGGGCAGGGTTAGGAGCGAGGGTATGGAGGTGGGAGGAGGTGGTGGGGGTCCGCTGCATATTAGATTTTCTTCTTGAAATATTTTAACTGTGTTACACTAGACTGAAGGTAACAGCACAGACCACTCCCGGCTCCGTCCACACCAGCCCGAGTTTGACAGAATGATGAAGCAGAGAACGTCAGCCCACAGGACGTCTCCCTCGTTTGTCTTCTCCGTGACACAAATATGAACTCCACCCTGCGTCCCCCCGTCCCCCTAATCTCCTAATAAACACTCTAAAGGATGCTTTACGGCTCTGAGCGTCCTGACCTGCACATTAAGAGTCTTTCCCGCCGCGAGTTCACATCTCGCCTTTATTTATGACGTGGTAACTCAGACGCGCGGTGACACCGCCTGATCTCCTCCCTCCCTTATCTCCTTATCTCCTCCCTCCGTATGCAGGACGGAGCCCTGTCCCCCTCACATCACTCCTGAGGCAATAAACCATCTACTCAGGTGGGAGGAACGAGCGGCTGTGAGGCTGGAACTGGCGAAGTCTTTCTTATAGACTGATCTGAGGTCAGCAACTCAAATCTACTTCACCACAGACACAGTAGCCTGAAGCTAGTTACAGTTATAACACATGTATTACATACAACAGCAAAACAGAACGAAATGAAAGAGAAAAAAGAACGAGTAACTAAATAAGAGCGGCTGAAATGTGAGCATGAAGTAAATTGCTTTACTCACTAATATACCTGAGTATAAGTAAAAGTATTACTATTAGTAAATACTCAAACCCAGTAGTATTTTACTAAAGTACATGTACTGAGCAAGTGTAACTAGTTACTACCCACCTGTTTTAAAGACAATAATATACTGAAGTACATGTACTGAGTAACTGTAACTAGTTACTATCCTCCTCTGTATTTAATACAACTAAGGTCTACAGAAGTTCATGTTCTGAGTAACTGTAACTAGTTGCTACTCTCACCTCTGTATTTAATCATTTCTATACTGAAGTACATGTTATGAGTAACCTGTAACTAGTTGCTACTACCTCTGTAAATTTAATACAATTTACTATATGAAGTTCATGTACTGAGTAACCGTAACTAGTTACTACCTCATCTCTGTATTTAATACAAAACTATTATGAAGTTCATGTACTGAGTAACTGTAACTAGTTACTTACCATCTTCTGTATTTAATAAATACTATACTGAAGTACCATGTACTGAGTAACTGTAACTTAGTAAACTACCACCTATGTAGTTATTACAGTAATATACTAAAGTACATTGTTATGAGTAAGTGTAACTAGTTACTACCCTAACTCTGTATTTAATACTATAATATTCTGAAGTTCAGGTGAGTAACTGTAACTAGTTACTATCCTCCTCTGTATTTAAATACAATAATTTACTGAAGTTAATGTACTGCGTATCTTGTAAAACTAGCTATCTACTTCACTCTGTATTAATACAATACTATACTGAAGTTAATGTATGTGTAATGTAACTAGTTACTAAATCCTCCTCTGTATTTATTACAATAATATACTGAAGTTCATGTTACTGAGTAACTGATAACTAGTTTTATCCTCCTCTGTAGTTATTTACAATACTGAACTGAAGTTCATGTACTGGAGTAACTGTAACAAGCTACTACCTACCTCTGTATTTAATACAATACTATACTGAAGTTCATGTACTGAGTAACTGTAACTAGTTACTATCCTCCTCTGTATTTAAAACAGTAATACACTGAAGTACATATACTTAGTAACGGTAACTAGTTATTATCCACCTCTGTATTTAATACAATACTATACTGAAGTACTGTAGTATGGTAGGTCTAGCCTGTACTGGCCTCACCTCATGGTGTAGAGCAGGGTGCCCTCCTCGGTGATGCGCAGGAGCTTGTTGGGCATGGTCATGTTGTGTGCCACTGATTTCTTCCCGTTGTGGAAGAAGGTGTCTGGTGTCCAGATCTTGCTGGCCATCAGGTTGTTCAGACGCAGCACGGCCATCGGACCTTTGAATTTGAGGCGCTCGTCCTTCCAGCTCTGTCTGAAGAACACGTCTATGGTGTATTCCTGCACAAACAGAGAGGAACGTCAGTCTGGACTCGCCAGCCATGACGGTGCAGCAGGTATGAAAGAGGTAAAGATAAAACCTCAGCCGGCGCCGGTGTGCTCCTCAGTACTGTTTAACGGACACAAGCCCGTCGTTAGCACATGGGCGGAATGTACGTGGGCGTGGCGGAACAGTCGGCTCGAGTGATAATGTAACGATATGATCGTGTTATAAATCAAACAGCCTCTACGCTGCATCTACGCTGCTCCGTCGTTGGTTCCAGCGAAGCCTGGAGAAACAGCTCACTACTGCCGTAGGGTCTCCTGTCTTTTATGATCTATTTCCCGCCCAAACACAGGGACTCGAGTCAGCGCAGTACAGCGTGGAGTACAGCTCCAGAGATTGTTGGGGGCTCTGGTTGGTCTGGTTGGTCTTTGTTAGCCTACATGCTGCTCACTAGATAATGTTATGAAGTTCAATCAAACATCTGTAAGCTCAAGTTTATATTTGTATTTAACTGGAGCGCCATCTCCCAGTTACAAACACTGGTGCACTGGCTCCTTCTTCTGTACGAGCTGTTCCAGCTTCTCCACCGTCTAGCAGGTCACATGTACCAGATACCTTCACCATCCTCATATATCCCAGCATTCTTTTTAGGGCATGTGGTGTTGGAAAAATTTATGTTAAGTTTACAGTTAATTAGTTGTTGATATTTTATTTAGTACATTGAGCGAGACCCTCATTTACAATGTCATCTAGCATCACAATTGTTAAACAAAAAGGGATTGAAAATAAATTAAAATGAATTTTAATTAACCTTAAATGTAAGAAGAATAAGAACAGAGACAAAATTAAGTAAGATTAATCATAAAACAAATAAAAACTGAATAAAAAACTAAAATCAGGAATAAGACTAAAGTAAAAACAATAAAACAATAAAAATAGATATTAATAAAATAGATATCAATAAAAATAGAAAATAAAAAATAATAAAATAACAATAATAATAGAATAATAAAAATCTAGATTAAATAAATAAATAAAAAACAACTGAATATCAAAATCATAAACTAAAAACTAAAATAAAAAACTAAAATTACATAAAACATTGGCAGGTCGTGTGGAGGTGGTTAGAAATTAAGTAATCAATTCCAGGAATTCAGAGCTCTGAAACTGGAACAGAATTGGACGCTAGAACAGAATTTGCTTGTTCCTGTCTGCATATAGAGAGCGAGATACTGAAAATTCCAAATATCCGAATGGATTTCACGGATTTAGAAATTTGCTAACACTGCTCACTAAATACTCCAGATAACTTCACCCCTGCCATACAGTCACCCATCAAACACCAGACAATTAACCAAACTACTCAATTACCCAATCCCACCATCCCCATCACTCTGCTTGTTAGGAGACACTTCACCAACCACTCAACAAATTAAAATACCAAAATTCTGCTCATAACATTAGACGTTGCCAAGAAAACCATTTTGATAAATTTTAAATCAAAGAAATTCATCAGAACTCACTGAAAACATCTGCTTACAGATTACATATCCATCAACAACACAACAAACCTAGCACACCCTGTTCAACACTCATTATTACTATTACTATAATAATCACCCAAACCAAATTTTTTCATACCCATTCTATGATATTACTTATACGAATAATAATAACCAACCAAAATATATTATAATCCATTTTCTATACAAACACTTTACAATAATAATCACCAACCATTATATATACCCATTCTATACAACACTATACAATAATATACCCAACCAAATATTTCATACCATTCTATATAATACTATACAATAATAATACAACCAATATATTATACCCATTCTGTACAATACTATACAATAATAATTCACACAACCAAATATATCATACCCATTCTATACAATACTATTACTATAATAATCACCCAACCAAATATATCATACCCATTCTATACAATACTATACAATAATAATCACCCAACCAAATATATCATACCCATTCTATACAATACTATACAATAATAATCACCCAATAATAATCACCCAACCAAATATTTCATACCCATTCTATACAACCTTATACAATAATAATCACCCAATAATAATCACCCCAACCAAATATATCATACCCATTCTATATAATACTATACAATAATAATCACCCCAACCAAATATATCATACCCATTCTATATAATACTATACAATAATAATCACCCAACCAAATACATCTTACCCATTCTGTACAATACTATACAATAATAATCACCCAACCAAATATTATCTACCAATCTATATAATAATTATACATTAATAATCATCCCAACCAAAATATATTCATACCATTCTATATAATACTATACAATAATAATCACCCAACCAAATACATCATACCCATTCTATACAATACTATACAATAATAATCACCCAATAATAATAAACCCAACCAAATATATCATACCCATTCTATACAACACTATACAATAATAATCACCCAATAATAATAAACCCAACCAAATATATCATACCCATTCTATATAATACTATACTATGAATAATCCCAAACCAAATTTATATACCCCATTCTATATAATACTATACAATAATAATCACCCAACCAAATATATCATACCCATTCTATATAATACTATACAATAATAATCACCCAACCAAATATATCATACCCATTCTATACAATACTATACAATAATAATCACCCAACCAAATATATCATACCCATTCTATATAATACTATACAATAATAATCACCCAACCAAATATATCATACCCATTCTATATAATACTATACAATAATAATCACCCAACCAAATATATCATACCCATTCTATACACACTATACAATAATAATAACCCAACCAAAGAATATATACCCATTCATTCAACCATATACAATAATAATCACCCAACCAAATTTTATATCTTACCCATTCTATACAATACTATACAATAATAATCACCCCAACCAAATATATCCATACCATTCTAATACTACTATACAATAATAATCACCCAACAAATATATCATTACCATTCTATATAATACTATACAATAATAAATCACCCACCAAATATATATACCATTCTATATAATACTATACAATATTAATCACCCAGCCAATTTATCATACCCTTTCTATATAATACTATACATTATTAATCACCCAACCAAAGATATCTACCCATTCTTAATATTACTATACAATAATAATCACCCAACCAAATATATCATACCCATTCTATATAATACTATTACAATAATAATCACCCAACCAAATATATCATACCCATTCTATATAATACTATACAATAATAATCACCCAACCAAATATATCATACCCATTCTATATAACACTATACAATAAAAATAATTTATTAATAATTTGGGGGTATCCAAAATTTTCTGAATTTCAGCTTTCTAAAACAACATAATGTACAGTTTATAATGAAATACTGGTGCAATTAAACAACCACCTACACAGCAATCGTTCATTTAATTCAGGGTCTCGCACACCAAATGTGATTTTTCAGGCACTGAAAATGTGACGCTCTTCTATTTGCCCTCCGTTTGAGTTTTACAAACTTCCGCCAACAGGAACTCAGCTGTGCTCTAGAACTTCTTCATCCGAATCTCCAATAGCAGCTCAAACAGAAGCAGCTTCTGAAAGAAGTGATGAAGATCTTCACACCACATTCACTTTCCCAGAACAGCCTGCAGCCCTGAGTCACTGTTTGTTCAATCTGTGAGCTTATTTGCACTTGAAGACACTCGGACCGCTTGCGCTTCGTCTCCTGTGAAGCTACGTCTCGAGCTCGGCTCTCAGGGCCGGGGACGTGACTGAAGGTCTTATTTCTCCTGAAACTCTACGTTCTCAATTTCAGTTCTCCAAAATGAAAAGATTTTGATTCTCAATGCAAATTTGGTGAAATATTTCTAAATAGGCAAAATCACACATGGAAGAAAATGGCATACTGGCAGGTACAGTGTTCTTCTATCCGGTGGACATATAGTGAATATATTCTATATTCTCATTAAACTCATTACTAGATGTTCTGTTGTTTGTTTAAGTGATTTTATTAAAAGATGTTTTAATAAAATAAAAACTCCAGCAAAACTAAAGATGATCCACAGGACGGATGGTTCCTCTGACGCTCCTTCACTCTCTGGGTGAGTTTATTCAGTGGACGGTCCAGCTGAGAGGCCACTGAAGTGCCGGCAGCCAAAAGCAGCACCGCATGTGAAGATAATTCGTGGTGACCGTCGCAGCCATGAGCATCTTTTCTGGCGTGCGTGCGATCGGCTCCGACACAGCGGGTTAGAAAAGAGCACAAGATCACTCCGCTGTGGCTTCACTCCGGCGGGACTCTGGTCAGACGCAGACACGTAATCTACAGCTCATGTCTAGCGGAGACAGAGGCAGGGACGAGGCCGGGCGGGACAGTCCAGCGGGTTAGTTATGACCAGTGAAAATACAGACTGAGTAAACATACTCTCCCCACCCACATACCAGAGAGCAGCTTATATTCAATTTATACCCAGTATATATACAACATAACCTCACCCACCCCCCCCCCCCACTGTATAACAGTTTTCATACCCAGTATTTATACAATTTAAACCCTGTATACACCAGTTCATACCCCTGTATTTATATACTGATTATAATGTATACACCAGTACCTACCCAGTATATATACAATTTGATACCCTGTATACACAGTACGTATACCCCGTATATATTACAACATATTAACCTGTATTTACCAGTACATACCCAGTATATATACAAATTATACCCTGTATACACCAGTACATACCCAGTATATATACAACATATACCCTGTATTTACCAGTACATACCCAGTATATATACAAATTATACCCTGTATAGTAGTATATTTAGGTATAGGGTAGTATATTTAGGTATAGGGTAGTATATTTAGGTATAGGGTAGTTGATAATTAAGTTAAGGGTTGTTATATTTAGGTCAGTAGGGTGGTTATTTAGGTAAGGAGTATAATAAGTTAAGGGTAGTATATTTAGGTACTAGGGTGGTATATTTAGGTATAGGGTATATATTTAGGTACTAGGGTAGTTTAATTAGTTAAGGGTTAGTATATTTAGGTATAGGGTAGTGTATTTAGGTATAGGGTAGTATATTTAGGTATAGGGTAGTATATTTAGGTATAGGGTAGTATAATTAAGTTAAGGGTAGTATATTTAGGTATAGGGTGGTATATTTAGGTATAGGGTAGTATATTTAGGTATAGGGTAGTATAATTAAGTTAAGGGTAGTATATTTAGGTATAGGGTAGTGTATTTAGGTATAGGGTAGTATATTTAGGTATGCGGTAGTATATTTAGGTTATAAGGTAGTATAATTATGTTAAGAGGAATTATATTTAAGTTAAGGGTAGTATATTTAGGTATAGGGTAGTATATTTAGGTATAGGGTAGTATATTTAGGTATAGGGTAGTATATTTAAGTTAAGGGTAGTATATTTAGGTATAGGGTAGTATATTTAGGTATAGGGTAGTATATTTAAGTTAAGGGTAGTATATTTAGGTTAAGGGTAGTATATTTAAGTTAAGGGTAGTATATTTAGGTATAGGGTAGTATATTAGGTATAGGGTAGATATATAAGTTAATGGGTAGTATATTTAAGTTAAGGTAGTATATTTAGGTTAAGGGTTGTATTTTTAAGTTATGGGAAGTATATTAGGTATAGGTGGTAGTATATTTAGTTATAGGGTTAGGTATATTTTAAGTTAATGGTAGTATATTTAAGTTAAGGGTAGTTTATTTAGTTAAGGATAGTATATTAGGTATAGGGTAGTATATTTAGTTAAGGAGTAGTATATTTAAGTTAAGGGTAGTATATTAAGTTAAGGGTGTATATTTAGGTATAGGGTTAGTATATTATGGTATAGGGTATATATTTAAAGTTAGGTAGTATATTTAAGTTAAGGGTAGTATATTTAGGTATAGGGTAGTATATTTAGGTATAGGGTAGTATAATTAAGTTAAGGGTAGTATATTTAAGTTAAGCGTGGTATATTTAGGTATAGGGTAGTATATTTAGGTATAGGGTAGTATAATTAAGTTAAGGGTAGTTTTATTAAGTTAAGGGTAGTATATTTAGGTATAGGGTAGTATATTTAAGTTAAGGGTAGTATATTTAAGTTAAGCGTGGTATATTTAGGTATAGGGTAGTATATTTAGGTATAGGGTAGTATAATTAAGTTAAGGGTAGTATAGTTAAGTTAAGGGTAGTATATTTAGGTATAGGGTAGTATATTTAAGTTAAGGGTAGTATATTTAAGTTAAGCGTGATATATTTAGGTATAGGGTAGTATATTTAGGTATAGGGTAGTATATTTAAGTTAAGCGTGGTATATTTAGGTATAGGGTAGTATATTTAGGTATAGGGTAGTATATTTAGGTATAGGGTAGTATAATTAAGTTAAGGGTAGTATAATTAAGTTAAGGGTAGTATAATTAAGTTAAGGGTAGTATATTTAGGTATAGGGTGGTATATTTAGGTATAGGGTAGTATATTTAGGTATAGGGTAGTATAATTAAGTTAAGGGTAGTATATTTAGGTATAGGGTAGTGTATTTAGGTATAGGGTAGTATATTTAGGTATAGGGTAGTATATTTAGGTATAAGGTAGTATAATTAAGTTAAGGGTAGTATATTTAGGTATAGGGTAGTATATTTAGGTATAGGGTAGTATATTTAGGTTAAGGGTAGTATATTTAAGTTAAGGGTAGTATATTTAGGTTAAGGGTAGTATATTTAAGTTAAGGGTAGTATATTTAGGTATAGGGTAGTATATTTAGGTATAGGGTAGTATATTTAAGTTAAGGGTAGTATATTTAAGTTAAGGGTAGTATATTTAAGTTAAGGATAGTATATTTAGGTATAGGGTAGTATATTTAAGTTAAGGGTAGTATATTTAAGTTAAGGGTAGTATATTTAAGTTAAGGGTGGTATATTTAGGTATAGGTTAGTATATTTAGGTATAGGGTAGTATATTTAAGTTAAGGGTAGTATATTTAAGTTAAGGGTAGTATATTTAAGTTAAGGGTAGTATATTTAAGTTAAGGGTAGTATATTTAAGTTAAGGGTGGTATATTTAGGTATAGGGTAGTATATTTAGGTATAGGGTAGTATATTTAAGTTAAGGGTAGTATATTTAGGTATAGGGTAGTATATTTAGGTATAGGGTAGTATATTTAGGTATAGGGTAGTATATTTAAGTTAAGGGTAGTATATTTAGGTATAGGGTAGTATATTTAGGTATAGGGTAGTATATTTAAGTTAAGGGTAGTATATTTAGGTATAGGGTAGTATATTTAAGTTTAAGGTTGGTTATTTAAGTTAAGGTAGTTTTATTTTTAAAATTTATTTAGAAGTGAAGGGTTGTATTATTTATGTTAAGGGTAGTATATTTAAGTTAAGGGTGGTATATTTAGGTATAGGGTAGTATATTTAGGTATAGGGTAGTATATTTAAGTTAAGGGTAGTATATTTAGGTATAGGGTAGTATATTTAGGTATAGGGTAGATATTTAAGTTTATAGGGTATAGTATATTTAGGTTAAGGTAGTATATTTAGGTATAGGGTAGTATATTTAAGTTAAGGGTAGTATATTTAGGTTAAGGGTAGTATATTTAAGTTAAGGGTAGTATATTTAGGTATAGGGTAGTATATTTAAGTTAAGGGTAGTATATTTAAGTTAAGGGTAGTATATTTAAGTTAAGGGTGGTATATTTAGGTTAAGGGTAGTATATTTAGGTTAAGGGTAGTATATTTAGGTATAGGGTAGTATATTTAAGTTAAGGGTAGTATATTTAAGTTAAGGGTAGTATATTTAAGTTAAGGATAGTATATTTAGGTATAGGGTAGTATATTTAAGTTAAGGGTAGTATATTTAAGTTAAGGGTAGTATATTTAAGTTAAGGGTGGTATATTTAGGTTATAGGGTTGTATTTTTAGGTATAGGGGTTAGTATAATTAAAGTTGAAGGGTAGTATATTTAAGTTAAGGGTAGTATATTTAGGTATAGGTTAGTATATTTAGGTATAGGGTAGTATATTTAAGTTAAGGGTAGTATATTTAAGTTAAGGGTAGTATATTTAGGTATAGGGTAGTATATTTAGGTATAGGGTAGTATAATTAAGTTAAGGGTAGTATATTTAAGTTAAGCATGGTATATTTAGGTATAGGGTAGTATATTTAGGTATAGGGTAGTATAATTAAGTTAAGGGTAGTATAGTTAAGTTAAGGGTAGTATATTTAGGTATAGGGTAGTATATTTAAGTTAAGGGTAGTATATTTAAGTTAAGCGTGATATATTAGGTTATAGGGTAGTATATTGTGGGTATAGGGTAGTATATTTAAGTTAAGGTGGTTATATTTAGGTTTAGGGTAGTATATTTAGGTAATAGGATAGTATATTTAGGTATTGGGTAGTATAATAAGTTAAGGGTAGTATTAATTAAGTTAAGGGTAGTTATTAAGTTAAGGGTAGTATATTTAGGTATAGTGGTAGTTTTTTTAGGTATAGGGTAGTATAATTTTAAAACAAAAAGTTAAGGGGTAGAAATAATTTAGTTAAGGGTAGTATATTTAAGTTAAGCGTGATATATTTAGGTATAGGGTAGTATATTTAGGTATAGGGTAGTATAATTAAGTTAAGGGTAGTATATTTAAGTTAAGGGTAGTATATTTAGGTATAGGGTAGTATATTTAGGTATAGGGTAGTATAATTAAGTTAAGGGTAGTATAGTTAAGTTAAGGGTAGTATATTTAAGTTAAGGGTAGTATAATTAAGTTAAGGGTAGTATAATTAAGTTAAGGGTAGTATAGTTAAGTTAAGGGTAGTATATTTAAGTTAAGGGTAGTATAATTAAGTTAAGGGTAGTATATTTAAGTTAAGCGTGGTATATTTAGGTATAGGGTAGTATATTTAGGTATAGGGTAGTATATTTAGGTATAGGGTAGTATATTTAAGTTAAGGGTAGTATATTTAAGTTAAGCGTGGTATATTTAGGTATAGGGTAGTATATTTAGGTATAGGGTAGTATATTTAAGTTAAGGGTAGTATATTTAAGTTAAGCGTGGTATATTATTTCCTAAACACATAAAATGAGAACCAGCCCTAAAAATTGTAGGCTGTTTCTCTGGTTTATTAATATGAGGTTACACACCTGTACAGGTAAAACCAGATAAGACAGAAGGTAGCTGAGTAGCCAGGGGCTTGACATGTAACCTCTGGGCACTGACCCAGCTTAGTGTTTATAGAGTTACAGTGTTGGGGGAGGGTTTATGCTAAGGACGGCTCTAGTTTGATGCTCTAACTCTACAAATCAGTGCTACAAATTTTGCTGTTTATTTTAAATTCATTTATAAACGAATCTCTACATTTCTGTAATACAGACTTTAACTGTAAGAACACGTGTACACAGTGCGGAAACCTCTTCTCTCCCGTTACAAACCACAGAATAAACCTGTACAAGACGCCTTCACCGAATCACTGCCGGCGGTGTGGATGACGGCGGTAAGCGGGAGATGATTGAGACTGAAGGACGTATCAGATTTATGTTTTATTTAGTGGCATTTCTGGTTCACTGGCTCCTCCATACAGCTACATCTCTACTGACGAAGTTCTCACTGTCGGTTCCGTCGCTGAAGAGCAAAGTTTTCACACAAACCTGAACTGTTAGCCCTCTGAGACCTACAGCGGGAACGCTGGACTGTGACGATTTCCACTGGAACGAGTGTCACTTGGCTGTGAATAACCGAGCGCGACTGGGCCTTAACGGCGACGGAGACGCAGCAAAACAAAGAACAGCTGCAGAACGCTGGAGCCCATATGCTGGAGGAGCAATTAGGGGGAAATAAGTAGAACTAGCGATCACTCAAAGCAGAGGCTCCATATACAACACAGGGGCAACTCTCACAGCTGCTGGAGGACCATCTGACTTCTCTCTTACGTAAAGGCCACAGACCCCCATTCATCTCCATTCAGGCATTAAAGACCACCACAGCTAACACTGCTCACTGCCCAGCCTGTTTTCAACACAGTGAATATTTAGATTCCTTATACCCAGTTTATACCCAGTCTACACCCAGTTTATAACCAGTTTATACCCAGTCTACACCCAGTATATAGCCAGTTTATACCCAGTCTATACCCAGTATATAACCAGTTTATACCCAATCTATACCCAGTATATAACCAGTTTATACCCAGTCTACACCCAGTTTATAACCAGTTTATACCCAGTCTACACCCAGTTTATAACCAAGTTTATACCCAGTCTACACCCAGTATATAGCCAGTTTATACCCAGTCTACACCCAGTTTATAACCAGTTTATACCCAGTCTACACCCAGTATATAGCCAGTTTATACCCAGTCTATACCCAGTATATAACCAGTTTATACCCAATCTATACCCAGTATATAACCAGTTTATACCCAGTCTACACCCAGTTTATAACCAGTTTATACCCAGTCTATACCCAGTATATAACCAGTTTATACCCAGTCTATACCCAGTTTATAACCAGTTTATACCCAGTCTACACCCAGTATATAACCAGCTTATAAAAAGTCTATACCTAGTATATAACCAGTTTATACCCAGTCTACACCCAGTTTATAACCAGTTTATACCCAGTCTATACCCAGTTTATAACCAGTTTATACCCAGTCTATACCCAGTATATAACCAGTTTATACCCAGTCTATACCCAGTTTATAACCAGTTTATACCCAGTTTATAACCAGTTTATACCAGTCTACACCCAGTATATAGCCAGTTTATACCCAGTCTATACCCAGTATATAACCAGCTTATACCCAGTCTATACCTAGTATATAACCAGTATATAACCAGTATATAGCCAGTTTTAAACCCAGTCTATACTCAGTATATAACCAGTCTATACCCAGTATATAACAAGTTTATACCCAATTTATAACCAGTTTATATCCAGTCTATACCCAGTTTATAGCCAGTATATAACCAGTTTATACCCAGTATATACCAGTTTATAACCAGTTTATTCCCAGTTCATACCAGTTTAAATGCAAGTTATACCCAGCTTATACCCAGTATGTAACCATTTTATACCCAGTATATAACCCGTTTATACCCAGTATTTACCCAGTATACAACCAGTTTGTACCCAGTATATAGCCAGTTTATACCAGTTTATAAACAGTTTATACCAGTATAAATCCCAGTTATACCATCTTATACCAGTATATAACCAGTTTATACCAGTTTATACCCAGTTTATAACCAGTTTATACTCAGTTCATACCAGTATAAATCAGTTATACCAATTTATACCCAGTATACAACCAGTTCATACCAGTACAAAACCAATTTATACCCAGTATATACCCAGTTTATAACCAGTTTATACTCAGTTCATACCAATATAAATAAAAGTTTTATCCAAATTATACCCACTTTATGCCCAGTATATACACAGTTTATACCCAGTATATAACCAGTTTGTAACCAGTATATATATATATATATATATATATATATATATATATATATATATATATATATATATATATATATATATTAGTATATACTGTAAAAGGCATACAGTCGACTCCAGAATTCAAATATGTTTCAACAACTTTACAGCTAAAATGAAATTTTAACAGTGTTATTACTACAAATGTTTTAGAACGTGATATTAAAAGAATAAATTAAATTTTCATTTTTAAGTTTTTTAATCTTTAAACTTTTAAGGTAAACGTCCAGGAACTGGTTAAATAACGTGACGTCCTCTGAATGAGAACTATCAGATATACTAGACAGATGTGATTTGACAGCAGCCTGAAATGAAAGGATTCTTTCTTTCTTCCTCTCCGGCTCAGGCGGCGTCGGGAGAAATGATTCCATAACAAAGCCCAGTTCAGCGGCGGCGGCGTGTGTCTGGCGTGTGGAAGGGCAGGAGGCAGGTGACATTTAGAGAAGGTAAAGTCTTACCATGTCGTGATCCGAAACGGGGCCAATGCTGGTCACGAAAATGTCAGTCTTCACCTCCGTTACTCGCTCTGTTGGAGCAAGAAATTAGCAGCGTGAGTGTCAATCAGTGTCGGCCATTAGTTCTAACAAAGCTCTTAATACCGCGCTTCAACCGCCGCCCCCACCCCGCCGTCTAACCACCCCCGCAGTCTAACCACCCCCACCGTCCAACCACCCCCACCGTCCAACCACCTCCACCGCGGGTCTACACAGCCTCCAGCACAACAGCCCCCCATTCAACAACACTGCTGCAGCACTCAACAATAAACAAGAGCATAAACAGAGACTTATAGAGTTCAGGGTTAGAGTTAGGGTGAGGGTTAAGAGTTAAGGGGTTTAGAGTTAAGGGTTAAGAGTTAAGGGTTAGGGTAAGGGTTAAGAGTTAAGACTTAATGGTTAAGGGTTAGGGGTTAAGAGTTAAAAATTAAGGGTTAAGGGTTTGGGTTAAGGGCTGGGGGTTAAGGTTTAGAGTTAATAGTTAGGGGATAAGGGTTATGATTAAGGGTTAGAGTTGTGGGTTTGGGTTAAGAGTTAAGGGTTAAGAGTTAAGGGTTAAGGGTTAAGGGTTAAGGATTAAGGGTTAAGGGTTTGGGTTAAGGGTTGGGGGTTAAGGTTTAGAATTAAGAGTTAGGGGATAAGGGTTATGATTAAGGGTTAGAGTTGAGGGTTTGGGTTAAGAGTTAAGGGTTAAGAGTTAAGGATTAAGGGTTAAGAGTTAAGGGTTAAGAGTTAATGATTAAGGGTTAAGGGTTAAGGGTTTGGGTTAAGGGTTGGAGGTTAAGGTTTAGAGTTAAGAGTTAAGGATTAAGGGTTAAGAGTTAAGAGTTAAGAGTTAATGATTAAGGGTTAAGGGTTAAGGGTTTGGGTTAAGGGTTGGAGGTTAAGGTTTAGAGTTAAGAGTTAAGGATTAAGGGTTAAGAGTTAAGGGTTAGGTTGAGGGTTAAGAGTTAAGGGTTAGGGTTTGGGTTAAGAGTTAAAAATTAAGGGTTAAGGGTTTGGGTTAAGGGTTGGGGGTTAAGGTTTAGAGTAAAGAGTTAGGGGATAAGGGTTATGATTAAGTGTTAGAGTTGTGGGTTTGGGTTAAGAGTTAAGGGTTAAGAGTTAAGGATTAAGGGTTAAGGGTTAAGGGTTAAGGGTTAAGGGTTTGGGTTAAGGGTTGGGGGTTAAGGTTTAGAGTTAAGAGTTAGGGGATAAGGGTTATGATTGAGGGTTAGAGTTGAGGGTTTGGGTTAAGAATTAAGGATTAATGGTTAAGGGTTAGGTTGAGGGTTAAGAGTTAAGGGTTAGGTTGAGGGTTAAGAGTTAACAATTCATGATGAAGGGTTAGGGGTTAAGGGTTGGGGGCTAAGAATTAGAGTTAAGAGTTAAGGATTAAGGGTTATGATTAAGGGTTAGAGTTAAGGGGTTTGGGTTAAGAGTTAAGGATTTAGGTTAACGGTTAAGGGTTAGGGATAAGGTGGGGTTTAAAGGGTTAGGTTAAGGTTGAAGGCTTTAAGGGTTAGGTCAAAGGGGTAATGGGCCAGGTGTAAGGGTTAGGTTTAAGGGTTGGGTTAAGGGTTAGGGTTATGGACTAGGTTTAAGGTTTAAATTTAAGGGGTAAGGGTTAGGTTGAAGGGGCTGGGGTTAAGGGTTAGGTTTAGGTTTAGCAGTTTCATGCAAGGGTAAAGGTTAGAAGACAGGTATCTAAAACCTAAAACATTTGTTTATTTATTTAGGACAGTGTGATGGTGGCAGCTGATGAAAGCTGACTATAAAGTTTGGAAGACTGGAATTAATGTTGACACCCAGTAGAATTTCCTATACGCTTCCCAGTTGGAGAATTAAATCTGATTGTGGTTCTGATATTTTTGGGCTGTGTTCGTGGAGCGCGGCGTCTCCGGGCCTCTGGGCTCAGTACCGTCACTCCCGAACACGAGCGGTGATTGATGTCAAGTCAAAGCTGCCAGTCAAAATCACTGTCACTTCATCATATGCTGTAACTTTGCTGTTACGTTAGAGACTGGCAAGCGATGTATGATGCTCGAATGAGGTCAGGAGCGCAGAACGGAAAACATAAACAGTAAACAACAACAACAATGAGCCTCTGTGATGAATCATGGCGGGTGCGCTCAGCTCTAATTCACGTTAAGTGTTAAATGATGTGCGCTGATGGTATAAACAACGTTTACTCAAAGTGTTTTTCCGCTCCTGGTTCCGCAGCTGTGGAGTTTTCACATCTACAGGTACAGCGCCATAGAAACCGTAGAGTGCCATAGAAACCGTATAGCGCCATAGAAACCGTACAGCGCCAGAGAAACCATACAGCGCCATAGAAACCGCACAGCGCAATAGAAACCGTACAACACTGTCATTTTAAATCAGGTCTCTATAGTAACGGTGTATTTACACATCAATAACAACAACTTAACTATGAGCTTTAATGGATTTTAGTGTGTTTATACATGTTTAATAAAGTGATAACTCATGAATACATCACAGCACTCTGGGCTCATCAGGAGGCGGGGCTTAAAGACACAGAAGCTCTAACGAAGCATATCAAACCAAAAGTAAAATTCTGGTTGTTAACCAATCAGAACTCAGTGGTTGACCTGGTCAATCAGAACTCTGGGCTCACTGGGATAAAAGGACAGTGTTGGTGATGATGAAGGAATGAAGGGATGAAGGAACAGTGTTGGTGATGATAAAGGAATGAAGGGATGAAGGAACAGTGTTGGTGATGATAAAGGAATGAAGGGATGAAGGAACAGTGTTGGTGGAGATAAAGGAATGAAGGGATGTAGGAACAGTGTTGGTGATGATAAAGGAATGAAGGGATGAAGGAACAGTGTTGGTGATGATAAAGGAATGAAGGGATGAAGGAACAGTGTTGGTGATGATAAAGGAATGAAGTGATGAAGGAACAGTGTTGGTGATGATAAAGGAATGAAGGGATGAAGGAACAGTGTTGGTGATGATAAAGGAATGAAGGGATGAAGGAACAGTGTTGGTGATGATAAAGGAATGAAGGGATGAAGGGACAGTGTTGGTGATAAAGGAATGAAGGGATGAAGGAACAGTGTTGGTGGTGATAAAGAAATGAAGGGATGAAGGAACAGTGTTGGTGGTGATAAAGGAATGAAGGGATGAAGGAACAGTGTTGGTGATGATAAAGGAATGAAGGGATGTAGGAACAGTGTTGGTGATGATAAAGGAATGAAGGGATGAAGGAACAGTGTTGGTGATGATAAAGGAATGAAGGGATGAAGGAACAGTGTTGGTGGTGATAAAGGAATGAAGGGATGAAGGAACAGTGTTGGTGATGATAAAGGAATGAAGGGATGAAGGGACAGTGTTGGTGATGATAAAGGAATGAAGGGATGAAGGAACAGTGTTGGTGATGATAAAGGAATAAAGAGATGAAGGAACAGTGTTGGTGATGATGAAGGAATGAAGGGATGAAGGGACAGTGTTGGTGATGATAAAGGAATGAAGGGATGAAGGAACAGTGTTGGTGGTGATAAAGGAATGAAGTGATGAAGGAACAGTGTTGGTGGTGATAAAGGAATGAAGGGATGAAGGAACAGTGTTGGTGATGATAAAGGAATGAAGGGATGAAGGAACAGTGTTGGTGATGATAAAGGAATGAAGGGATGAAGGGACAGTGTTGGTGATGATAAAGGAATGAAGGGATGAAGGAACAGTGTTGGTGATGATAAAGGAATGAAGGGATGAAGGGACAGTGTTGGTGATGATAAAGGAATGAAGGGATGAAGGAACAGTGTTGGTGGTGATAAAGGAATGAAGGGATGAAGGAACAGTGTTGGTGATGATAAAGGAATGAAGGGATGAAGTACCAGTGTTGGTGATGATAAAGGAATAAAGAGATGAAGGAACAGTGTTGGTGATGATAAAGGAATGAAGGGATGAGGGAACAGTGTTGGTGATGATAAAGGAATGAAGGGATGAAGGAACAGTGTTGGTGGTGATAAAGGAATGAAGGGATGAAGGAAGAGTGTTGGTGGTGATAAAGGAATGAAGGGATGAAGGAACAGTGTTGGTGGTGATAAAGGAATGAAGGGATGAAGGAACAGTGTTGGTGGTGATAAAGGAATGAAGGGATGAGGGAACAGTGTTGGTGGTGATAAAGGAATGAAGGGATGAAGGAACAGTGTTGGTGGTGATAAAGGAATGAAGGGATGAAGGAACAGTGTTGGTGGTGATAAAGGAATGAAGGGATGAGGGAACAGTGTTGGTGGAGATAAAGGAATGAAGAGATGAAGGAACAGTGTTGGTGGTGATAAAGGAATGAAGGGATGAAGGAACAGTGTTGGTGGTGATAAAGGAATGAAGGGATGAAGGAACAGTGTTGGTGGTGATAAAGGAATGAAGGGATGAAGGAACAGTGTTGGTGATGATAAAGGAACGAAGGGATGAAGGAACAGTGTTGGTGGTGATAAAGGAATGAAGGGATGAAGGAAGAGTGTTGGTGGTGATAAAGGAATGAAGGGATGAAGGAACAGTGTTGGTGGTGATAAAGGAATGAAGGGATGAAGGAACAGTGTTGGTGGTGATAAAGGAATGAAGGGATGAGGGAACAGTGTTGGTGGTGATAAAGGAATGAAGGGATGAAGGAACAGTGTTGGTGGTGATAAAGGAATGAAGGGATGAAGGAACAGTGTTGGTGGTGATAAAGGAATGAAGGGATGAGGGAACAGTGTTGGTGGAGATAAAGGAATGAAGAGATGAAGGAACAGTGTTGGTGGTGATAAAGGAATGAAGGGATGAAGGAACAGTGTTGGTGATGATAAAGGAATGAAGGGATGAAGGAACAGTGTTGGTGATGATAAAGGAATGAAGGGATGAAGGAACAGTGTTGGTGGAGATAAAGGAATGAAGGGATGTAGGAACAGTGTTGGTGATGATAAAGGAATGAAGGGATGAAGGAACAGTGTTGGTGATGATAAAGGAATGAAGGGATGAAGGAACAGTGTTGGTGATGATAAAGGAATGAAGGGATGAAGGAACAGTGTTGGTGGAGATAAAGGAATGAAGGGATGTAGGAACAGTGTTGGTGATGATAAAGGAATGAAGGGATGAAGGAACAGTGTTGGTGATGATAAAGGAATGAAGGGATGAAGGAACAGTGTTGGTGATGATAAAGGAATGAAGTGATGAAGGAACAGTGTTGGTGATGATAAAGGAATGAAGGGATGAAGGAACAGTGTTGGTGATGATAAAGGAATGAAGGGATGAAGGAACAGTGTTGGTGATGATAAAGGAATGAAGGGATGAAGGGACAGTGTTGGTGATAAAGGAATGAAGGGATGAAGGAACAGTGTTGGTGGTGATAAAGAAATGAAGGGATGAAGGAACAGTGTTGGTGGTGATAAAGGAATGAAGGGATGAAGGAACAGTGTTGGTGATGATAAAGGAATGAAGGGATGTAGGAACAGTGTTGGTGATGATAAAGGAATGAAGGGATGAAGGAACAGTGTTGGTGATGATAAAGGAATGAAGGGATGAAGGAACAGTGTTGGTGGTGATAAAGGAATGAAGGGATGAAGGAACAGTGTTGGTGATGATAAAGGAATGAAGGGATGAAGGGACAGTGTTGGTGATGATAAAGGAATGAAGGGATGAAGGAACAGTGTTGGTGATGATAAAGGAATAAAGAGATGAAGGAACAGTGTTGGTGATGATAAAGGAATGAAGGGATGAAGGAACAGTGTTGGTGGTGATAAAGGAATGAAGTGATGAAGGAACAGTGTTGGTGGTGATAAAGGAATGAAGGGATGAAGGAACAGTGTTGGTGATGATAAAGGAATGAAGGGATGAAGTACCAGTGTTGGTGATGATAAAGGAATAAAGAGATGAAGGAACAGTGTTGGTGATGATAAAGGAATGAAGGGATGAGGGAACAGTGTTGGTGATGATAAAGGAATGAAGGGATGAAGGAACAGTGTTGGTGGTGATAAAGGAATGAAGGGATGAAGGAACAGTGTTGGTGGTGATAAAGGAATGAAGGGATGAAGGAACAGTGTTGGTGGTGATAAAGGAATTGAGGGGATGAAGGAACAGTGTTGGTGGTGATAAAGGAATGAAGGGATGAGGGAACAGTGTTGGTGGTGATAAAGGAATGAAGGGATGAAGGAACAGTGTTGGTGGTGATAAAGGAATGAAGGGATGAAGGAACAGTGTTGGTGGTGATAAAGGAATGAAGGGATGAGGGAACAGTGTTGGTGGAGATAAAGGAATGAAGAGATGAAGGAACAGTGTTGGTGGTGATAAAGGAATGAAGGGATGAAGGAACAGTGTTGGTGGTGATAAAGGAATGAAGGGATGAAGGAACAGTGTTGGTGGTGATAAAGGAATGAAGGGATGAAGGAACAGTGTTGGTGATGATAAAGGAATGAAGGGATGAAGGAACAGTGTTGGTGGTGATAAAGGAATGAAGGGATGAAGGAAGAGTGTTGGTGGTGATAAAGGAATGAAGGGATGAAGGAACAGTGTTGGTGGTGATAAAGGAATGAAGGGATGAAGGAACAGTGTTGGTGGTGATAAAGGAATGAAGGGATGAGGGAACAGTGTTGGTGGTGATAAAGGAATGAAGGGATGAAGGAACAGTGTTGGTGGTGATAAAGGAATGAAGGGATGAAGGAACAGTGTTGGTGGTGATAAAGGAATGAAGGGATGAGGGAACAGTGTTGGTGGAGATAAAGGAATGAAGAGATGAAGGAACAGTGTTGGTGGTGATAAAGGAATGAAGGGATGAAGGAACAGTGTTGGTGGTGATAAAGGAATGAAGGGATGAAGGAACAGTGTTGGTGGTGATAAAGGAATGAAGGGATGAAGGAACAGTGTTGGTGGTGATAAAGGAATGAAGGGATGAAGGAACAGTGTTGGTGGTGATAAAGGAATGAAGGGATGAAGGAACAGTGTTGGTGGTGATAAAGGAATGAAGGGATGAAGGAACAGTGTTGGTGGTGATAAAGGAATGAAGGGATGAAGGAACAGTGTTGGAGGTGATTATATAGGAATGAAGGGATGAAGGAACAGTGTTGGTGATGATAAAGGAATGAAGGGATGAAGGAACAGTGTTGGTGATGATGAAGGAATGAAGGGATGAAGGAACAGTGTTGGTGGTGATAAAGGAATGAAGGGATGAAGGAACAGTGTTGGTGGTGATAAAGGAATGAAGGGATGAAGGAACAGTGTTGGTGGTGATAAAGGAATGAAGGGATGAAGGAACAGTGTTGGTGGTGATTATATAGGAATGAAGGGATGAAGGAACAGTGTTGGAGGTGATTATATAGGAATGAAGGGATGAAGGAACAGTGTTGGTGGTGATTATATAGGAATGAAGGGATGAAGGAACAGTGTTGGAGGTGATTATATAGGAATGAAGGGATGAAGGAACAGTGTTGGAGCTGATTATATAGGAATGAAGGGATGAAGGAACAGCACGAACCTCCGAGTCCCGGCCTGAGACGGTTGTCGTATCCGTCCAGAAGGCTGTCCAGAATTCTGGTGAACACGGTGGTGTTGTCCTTCTGCTCGTCCGAGCCGTTCTGGTTGGAGCTGACGAGGCGAAACAGAGAAAGAAGTTAGAGCTAAAGAGACGACGAGCCAATCAGCAGAGAGGAAAACGGCACGGCCCCCTCTGGGATTCAGAACGAACTTCCCGATGAAAGAGAATTCCGAACAACTCGTCTTTCTTTCATCTCGCGGGCCTGTAGACGCGGATACGTTGCCGTGGTGCATCATTAACGAGCTAATTTGCGGCCAGTAACGGGCCGGACGCTCCCGCCGCACCCTCCTCCGCCAGAAACCAAACGAGAGGAAAACAAAAGCACAAACGAGTCTAATGACACGGAGCGTCTTCCCAACCACGCTCATAAACACTCCCGACGCTCCAGAGAGATTCAATCAGCCCGGATAAACCACTGATTTAGTGGAGGGGGGAGGAGGGGAGGAGGGGGGGGCAGCACTGCACTAAAACAATCACCAGCTAATGTTATTGTTTATTCGTTGTTTGTTTATTGTTTATTTGTTGGCGCGGACCGGACTGAATAAACACCAGAGAGCGTTTTAAGAAAACAGGCACGAAGACAAGGAGAACAAGAGGTCATCAAGATTAGAGAGAGAGAGAGAGAGAGAGAGAGAGAGAGAGAGAGAGAGAGAGAGAGAGAGAGAGAGAGAGAGGAGAATGAAATGAGGCAGTGACAGAGAGAAAAAAAAGAGAAATAGAGAAGAGAGAGAGAGAAAAGAGAAGATAGAGAGAGAGAGAGAGAGAGAGAGGGGAGATTGAAATGAGACAGTGATAGAGGGAGAAAAGAGAGAGAGAGCAAGAATGAGGAAGAGAGAGAGAAGAGTAAAAAAGAGAAAGAGTGAGAGTGGGAAAGAGAGAGAGGGAAAAGAGTAAAAGAAAGAGAAAAATTAAAGTGAAAGCATGAGAAATAAGTGAGACAAACAGAAAAAATGACAGCACAGAGAAAAGAGAAGGAAAGAACGAGAGAGAGAGGGAGAGAATGAGAAAAGAGAAAGAGAATGAGAAAAAGAAAGAAAGAAAGAGCAAAAGGGGACAGAGAGACGAGACAGAGAGAAAGAATAAGAACAAGGAAGAAAAATGAAAGGATGAAAGAGAAAGAAGAATGAAAAGAGAGAGACTGTAGAGAGAGTGAGAAAGAGTGAGAGAAAGGAAAACAACATTAAAACCAGAAGAAAAGAAAAGGAGAGAATTACTGAGAAACTGAGAAAGGGAAGAGAAAGAAAGAAAGTAAATGAGAGGGAGAAAGAGAGAAAAGAGAGATGAATGAGAGAGAAAAGAAAGAGAGAGAGGGGACAAATAGAGATGGAGGAGAGAGACAGAAAGAAGGAGTAAGGGAGAAGAGAGAGGAAGACAGAAGATAGAGAGAGAAGAGGGAAAGAGAGAAGGAAGAAAAAGAGAGGAGAGCAAAGAGAAAGAGGGAGAAAGAAAGAGGGAGAGGGAGGGGATTGAGAGAAACAGAGGAGGAGAGAGAGAAGAGAAAAAGAGAAAGTAAGATGGAGAAAGGAGAGAGAGGGAGAAAGAGAGGAAAGACAAAGAGAGCAGAAATAGAGACAGCGAGAGAGTAAGAAAAAGGAGAGAGAGAGAAAGGACAGAAAGAGAGAGCAATAGAGAAAGAGTGATGGAGAGAGAGGGAAGGAGAGAGAGAGAGATAGAGAGTGAGCGATAGAGAGAGAGAGCAATGCAGAGAGAGGGAGAAGAGAGACAGAGGGAGAGAGAGAACAAGAGAGAGAGGATATAGAGTGATAGAGAGATAGAGGGAGAGAAAGAAAAAGAATGAGAGATAGAGGATATAGAGCGATAGAGAGAGAGAGAGAAGAGAGATAGAGGGAGAGAAAGAGAGAGAGGTTATAGAGCGATAGAGAGAGAGAGAGATAGGAGAGAAAAAGAACGAGAGAGAGAGGTTATAGAATGATAGAGAGAGAGAGGATATAGAGCGATAGAGAGAGAGAGAGAGAGAGAGAGATAGAGGGAGAGAAAGAGAGAACGAGAGAGAGAGGATATAGAGCGATAGAGAGAGAGAGAGTGAAGAGAGAGAGGATATAGAGCGATAGAGAGAGAGGATATAGAGCGATAGAGAGAGAGAGAGGATATAGAGCGATAGAGAGAGGATATAGAGCGATAGAGAGAGAGAGAGAGGATAGAGAGCGATAGAGAGACAGAGAGAGAGAGAGGATATAGAGCGATAGAGAGAGAGAGAGAGAGAGAGGATATAGAGCGATAGAGAGAGAGAGAGAGAGAGAGGATAGAGAGCGATAGAGAGAGGACAGAGAGCGATAGAGAGAGAGAGAGAGAGGCTATAGAGCGACAGATAGATAGATATATAGAGCGATAGAGAGAGAGAGAGGCTATATAGTGATAGAAAGAGAGAGAGAGAGAGAGAGAGAGAGAGAGAGAGAGAGAGGATATCGAGCGATAGAGAGAGAGAGAGAGAGAGGCTATAGAGCGACTGATAGATAGATATACAGAGCGATAGAGAGAGAGAGAGAGAGGCTATAGAGTGATAGAAAGAGAGAGTGATAGAGAGAGAGAGAGAGAGAGAGAGAGAGAGAGAGAGAATCACATGGCAGTGAATGTGAGCTGCTGAGTTAACACTGACACATACGCCGATATACACTACCACACACTGCCCCACTCAGAACACACTGATCTGTCCATCACAGACGGACGGAGGGATGGAGGGAGCGATGCTGTGTTTGGGGAATGAAAGACAAGAAGAGGAGTGACACTCGTTTATTCACAGGGAGCGTAATACAGCTCAGCTCAGCCTCATTACATCATCCTCCACAACACACTGACACCACCAGCAGCCTCACACACGCCTTTGTTTTCATACCTTATCTGGACATGTGCCCAATGTGCATTACATACATCAGCACCAGTATGTAATAATAACACACTCCCTGTGTGTAGTGTATATCACCACCATCAGTTTTTAGATTTTGATATCCTTTGAAACGACCAGCTGCCCTTTACACTGGCTCAGACTTTCATGACGACTGGACCAATAGAAATGCTCCAAATTAACATAGAATTAATCATTTCTCCATTAACTTCCATTAAAACTCAGACAGTTATTTCCTTCTTCTGTAAAGTTTCCTTTTCAGAGATTTAGATTCCACAGGACAGAGTTGTTCTTGTCCAAACTCCAGCCGTACAATCGACTCAGAGTCAGCTGTACAATTTTATAATAAAAAATAAAAATAAAATGAAAAAAATACATAATATTTAATCATAAAATTAATAATATACTGTCATTACATCTGTATATGGTTATATATATATATATATATTTATTGTTACTAAGTATATATATATATGCACGGTTCTTTAGAATGGGCTGCACCTATAAACAGTTTATTAATGATTTATAGTTGGTCATAAACATTTACAAAGTATTAATAAGCAGTTATAGCACATTAATATATATGTATTGTGTATAACATCTGTTGTAACTGCTTATTAGTGAGTTTAAGGCGATCAATTTAATTAATCATTAATAAATTAACTTTAAACCATACATAAACCCTTTACAAAGATAGTCTTATTCTATAGTGGCACCAATGCATCCATATAGAATCATAACCATAGAACCATATGAGACAACGGGTGGAACATGTGCCGTATATGGTTTCAGAACTTTATTATTCTATAGTTCAAGTCAAGTCAAGTCAATTTTATTTATATAGCGCTTTTTACAACGATGTTGTCTCAAAGCAGCTTTACAGAGTTTTGAAAACAGTTAAGCTTGTGAACACAGCAGAACCCTTTCTGGTGCTCCATAGAACCGTACACAATGTTCTCTATCAGTCTGCAGAACCGCTTGACAACATGAGAGCAAATTTAATGATGAAAGAACCCAAACATGTGACCTAGAACGTCGTGGTGAGTCTGGTTAGGGGTATTTTGTTATTTCCAGCCTTTCAGATGGAACTGAGCTCGTCTTTGATCCCGTATACAGAAGTCCGGAGGTACCCCGGCGGTGGCAGGCCGGCGGCTCTGGGCTGCGAGGGGTTAACACCACAGCCGGCCCACAGAGTACATTTTGGATGGAGGGAATGGGGGCGGGGAGGTGGACGAGCGAGGGATGGAGGGATGAATAGAGCAGAGAGCCGCGCAGCACACGTGTTCCTGAGCTGCGGACACGTCCCCCATAAAAGATTGTGCAGCAACCCCATCTACAGGTCAGCCGCACAGCAACAGCTCCGAGGAGCCGAGACCCTCAGAGGAGCCGAGACCCTCCGAGGAGCCGAGACCCTCAGAGGGCTCTCCGCTCATAATAACCTGCTTATAACATCATTAATAACCTGCTTATAACATGTTAATAACCTGCTTATAACACCACAGCGGCGCAAACACACGCGTCTCTGCGACAAGAGCTGCTTATTTCTGCACACACACTTTCAGAGACGTCAATTAACCCTTAATTAATCTTAACGAACTCTAAGCGTCACCTCGTTTCAGCTTCAGGTGAGGCTCTTATTGATCTTTACTCTCTGAATGTGATTCTGACCTCCTGCTTATTTATGTTTTTATTAAATTAATTAATATATATAGGCTATCAGAGACACTCTTAATTCATCTTAATTAACTCCAAACGTGGCTAACGACCTCGTTTCAACTGAATGTGATGTTTTTATTGATCTGTGCTCTCCGAACGTGATTCAGAATATGAGCAGTTCATTTATTTATTTATTTATTTATTTATATCGGCTGTCAAAAACAGCACACGCCCATTAACTACCTCCTAATTAATCTGTCTTAACTCTAAATTAAATATGGTGGCTAACGATGTTATATCAACTAAATGTGATGCTCTTATTAATCTGTCTTTCCTGAACAGGAACATAGTTCTGAAAAACTGTTATTTATTTATTTATTTATTCATTTATTTATATGGCCTATCAGAGACACATCAATTAACTCTCTCTTAATTCATCTTAATTAGTGTAAACATGGCCAGCGTTGGCTAACGGCCTAATTTCAACTGAACGGGAGGTTTTTATTGATCTGTTGTCTCTGAATGTGACTTTGACCTGCAGTGTATTTATTTATTTATTTATTATTATAGGCTATCAGAGAGAGTGCACATCAATTAACAACTCTTTATTAACATTAATAAACACTAAATTAAATTGGCCAGAGGTTTCTATCATCTAAATCTATCTATCGTTTTTTTAGATCTATCAGTTTTTCTCTGAAGGTATCTATCTGCTCTATACGTCTCTAACAGTGTGATTATTATTCCATACAGAATTATTTACATTCTTATTTCTTTTTTTGTGACTTTAAAATTTACATAGAAAAATATCCACCTGATCTAAACCTGATCTAAACCTGATCTAAACCTGATCTGAGCCTGATTTAAAATTGATCTGAGCCAAATCTAAACCATATTTAAACCTGATCTGAAATTGATCTGAGCCTGATCTAAACCTGATCTGAGCCTGACCTAAACTTGATCTGAGCCTGATCTAAACCTGATCTGAACTTGATATGAGCCTGATTTAAAATTGATCTGAGCCAGATCTAAACCATATTTAAACCTGATCTGAACTTGATCTGAGCCTGATTTTAACCTGATCTGAGCCTGATCTAAACCTAATCTGAGTCTGATTTAAACCTGATTTAAAGCTGATCTGAGCCTGATTTAAAATGAATCTGAGTCTGATCTAAACCTGATCTGAGCCTGATCTAACCCTAATCTGAGTCTGATCTAAACCTGATCTGAGCTTGATCTAAACCTGATTTAAACCTGATCTGAGCCTGATCTAAACCTAATCTGAGTCTGATCTAAACCTGATCTGAGCTCTGGCGATGCTCTCCAGTCGCTGTTAAGTTGTACTGTTCTGTGTCCTGCGTCTCGGCCCACCCGGACTCCGCTAACCCCTCTGCTGCGTTTGAGCTACGAGCTGCGGTCCAGATCTAATCAGAACATCTACAGCCACCCGTCTAACCGCCACCCGTCCGAGTCACAGCCCTGTTTGGAATTCTTTGGAATAAACGGATAATTATCACAACGGACTTCTTCTCCACAGCTCCACTCGGACACTCTTCACACCCCGAAAACATGGGCAGCGGGTCCTCCTCCTCCTCCTCCTCCTCCTCCTCCTCTCACCTCGCCTGAACCTGGCAGTAACGGCGCTCAGCCTTAACGAGTCTCACTATCCGACAGGTCCTGTACGTCACCCTCTCGGTCCCTGCTCGAGCTGCGTCTCCAGCCGGACACACGGAACATACAGGACCTGCTGGACAGTCCCCTGGCGGCGTTCCGTCCCGGTCCTAACCGGATTAGCGGCTGCAGATTCCTTGTTTTTCCCGAAGTGACTCCGGAGCGGCGGAGACTCGGACGTACCTTTTACTGCTGCTCAGAACGTCGACCACCAGCAACGAGGCCCAAATCCAGGAGGCTCCCAGCCGAGCCCACATCCTTCCGGAGAGCGGTTCCTCCTCGCTGCAGGAGACAGGGAAGAAGACCAGAGGGGGGGGGGGGTTACGCCTGGAGGGGCTTCACTCACACACACCTGAGCTGGCGCTCTGCTTCGCTGCGTCGCGTTGCGTTCAAGGCGCGCGGGGAGCTCCTCAGACGCATCTGCACTGAGACTCCTCCAGCTTTAGCGCTCGCACGTGCGTCTCTGCCCCCAATCTATGTGCAGCCCCGCGTGCAGCGAGGAGGTGCATCGCACAGGCTATTCCAATTCCTCGAGCGAGCCCACGTTGAGAGAGCGCGCGCTGCCGAGGACGCGAGCGTACTTACGAACGAACGTGCAGAAATACCACAATTGGCACAGCTCGCTCGCGCTCGCGCACGTGAGACGCATCTCGGCACGCGCTCCGCATCTCACATCCGAGACGTTCGAGCAAAGCCTAACATGCATGCACTCGCGCGCGCTCTCCTCTCCTCCGTACGAGCCGGCCTTTCATGTTTTTTGTTGTTTTTTTTTTTACGCATAGGCACGAGACCTCCGAAATCCTGCACGAGACAGGAGGGGGGGAGGGGGGGTGAAAGAAAAAAAAAAAAAAAAAAAAAAACTCACCCGCTGCTGTGAACAAGTATGTGAACCCTCCGTTGCTTGTGAACGCGCGCGGTTCGCTCGCGAGCCCGGATCTTGTGGTCGCCTTATTCTCGCACAACGCACGCGTCCCGGCGGTGACGTCTTCTCGCAACGCACGAGCAGTCACCCTCGCGGCTTTGCAGCTCGCGCACCTTCGAGTTGCGCTCAGTGGCGAAGAGCAACAACCACAACAACAACAACAACAACGACGAGGGCGACGGCAAACAAACGCTCGCGCGTCCGCTTTACATTTCAGCCCATGCACGCACGCACGCACGCACGCGCGCACGCGCCTATGCAATGGAGGAGATGCGGTCCAAAAGTGCACCCCCCCTCCTCCTCCCTTCCACCCTCCTCCACTGCATCATTCACACCCCGACGCACGCGCGTGCCAACCTGCCCGTGCACTTACTTACGCTTTAAACTTCCAGCGTCGCGAGGCTGCAGCTGCTGCTGATGTTGTTGCTGCTGCACGCGGGCACAAACTCACAAAACCGCCCCCCCCCCCCAACACCGAGCACGAGCTGGCCACTAGTAGCTCGCGGCTCCAGCCCAGGATGCTGAGCGTGCGCGGCCGTACGGGAGAAGCTCTCCGGTCCGCGTGTGCGATCTCGCGATATCTAGTTTCGATAAGTTTGGCGATAACCGCAGCGCGCTCGGCAAAGCGTATCGTGACGTGGTATCGACCGCGCTCCGCCGTCCAGCGCGAGCGCCTCAGCCGTGCTGAAAACTGGGGCTCGGTTTGACGTGAGAATGAAAGGTGGTGCCCACCGTCTCCCTCGTCTGAATGAAGACCCCCCAGATCCGTCCCCTCGCGCTCCCTCTGCTTTTTTTTTTTTTAATAACATGCTACATGCTGCACAATTTCGCTCGCGCTGCTGTCGACTTAATCTCTTTGCAGTGGCAGAGAGAGAGAAAATCAAATCCTCTTACATTTTCACTCGCGTCCCCCCCCTCTCTCTCTCTCCCTCTCTCTCTCCCTCTCTCCCGCATCCCTCTCTCCTTCTCTCTCTCTATCCATCGCAATTTTTCATGCACCCGCCACCAGAGCAGTCGGCTCGCGCCTACATGCATGTACAGACACATATACATACAGCAGTGCAGCGTCACCCCTTAAACAAACACAGCGTCCGTCACTTGATGCATACGGCTACCTAACTGCACTGCATCCCCCTCTCTCTCTCTCTCTCTCTCTCTCTCTCTCTCTCTCTCTCTCTCTCTCTCTCTCTCTCTCTCTATCCATCTCTCCATATCTCTCTATCTCTCTCCATCCCTCTCTCTCTCTGCCATCACAGCGGCGCGACGTGCTCGCGCGCAAACTCACCGTCTTCAGAAATACAGGCGATCGTCTCGCGGATGTTTCCTCCGAACAGCGGCGACCAGATGAAGAACCGACAGCCCCCCAAAGAGCACAGCGTCGGTCCCGAGATGAAGAATCACGCGCCCGCTTCTCCTCCTCCTCCTCCTCCTCCTGCGCTGCAAAGGCTCGAGCGAAAGAGCTCCTCCGCGAGCTGCCGAATGTGTGTGTGTGTGTGCGCCTGTGCGTGCGTGTGAGTGCGCGCGCGTGCGTGCCTGCGTTCGTTGGTTCGTGCGTGCGCGCGTGCGCGTGCGTGAGGGTTTTTTTGGACTCATTTACGCATTAGGGAACCCAGATGGCATTTTAAAGGGGAAAACACGCGACGCGCA
>CM038717.1:1753267-1910767 GCA_021613375.1 Megaleporinus macrocephalus | reverse complement strand
GCCAAGAAATGCAGTTTTCTTTCTAGATACTGAGTCAGTTATAGTGAATACTGAATAATACACTGAATAAATCATAGTTATTACTGAATCAATCATAGTGAATATTAAATACTTTTTGTAGATACTGGATAAATCATAGCAGGTGCTGAAAAATTAGTAAATACTGAATAATTGATCATATATACTGAATAATTCATAGTTGTTACTGAATCAATCAAAGTACATATTAAATACTTTTTGTAGATACTGGATAAATCATAGCACATACTGAATAATTAATACTAGTGACTGAATATTTCATAGTAAATACTGAATAATTCATAAATACTGAACTATTCATAGCAGATACTAAACAATTAGAAGTAGACAAAGAACTGTGTAAAGTAGTTGATCAAATCACTCATAGTAAATATCAAATAATTCAACATTCATTCTGAATAGTTTATAGGTACTGATATCTGTAGTATTAACTGAATAACTCATAGTATTGATGTGTATAGTATTTATTGGAAACAATCATAGTAGTTATTAAATATTTCATAGAAGATACTCAGTTATAGTAAATACTGAATCCTTTATGGATATGGATATTTATAGTTTTAATTGTATAGTGATTAATAACCAATTCAGTACTACTAGTTTGTGCTAAATAATTAATAGTAGATACTGAATAGGTTTTCATATATACTGAATAATTCATAGTCGTTAAATCAATACAAGTACATATTAAATACTTTTGTAGATATTGGATATATTTATAGCAGATACTGAATAATTAAAAGTAGTGACTGAAATATTTAGAGTAGTTGATGAAATCACCTTGTAAATATCAAATCATTTAAAGTAAATTCTGAAAAGTGTATAGGTACTGATATTTGTAGTAATAACTGAATACATTCCTAGTTGTTATGAAATATTTAATATTACATATTGACTCAGTTATAGTAAACACTGGAATTTCTTTATCACACATATTAATACAAAATAATTCATTATTGCTACCTGAATTATAGTATATATTAAATTCGTTTGTAGATACTCGGATAAAATCATAGCAGTAATGGCATTTTTCAATAGTCAGTGACTGTTTATTTCATACGTAAATTACCTAAATAAGTAACAAAATAGACTGAATAATTCATAGCAGATACTGAATAATTAGCAGTAGAGAGTGAAATATTCAAAGTAGTTGGTGAAAATAAGTCTGGGTGTTAAAGAGTTCAGCAGTGAAATCCACTAATGAAGAACTGCTTTGACAAAGTTCTGCAGCAGAATTTCGACTTGCATGCTTCAGGAATCGTGGAATCCTGCCAAAAATAGAGAGGCGGAGAGACATTTCTCGGATTCGGAGCTTCGTGGTAATGAAACACTGAAGAAAGTGACAGGATAATCAACCCCAGTGCAGGAATGTAAAAACCTGTCAAATGCACACCCACCCCTCCCCCCCCCCCACCCAACTTCTGCTCTCGACTGCTTACAGCTAAATCTTATGAAGTGTGGAAAGGCCAGCAGGTACTGCGTAGGCTTCACATTCCACAAACCTGCACTGACTGTCATCAGTCAGGACGCCTACACACAGCAGCCACCGATAAAAACGTCCAATTCCAGTCCCATATTCTGCCCGGGGGCTTTTTGAAAATCCCAAGCTTAATATCGGAACAGAACTTAATTAACCCTCGCCTTTAAACATGAATGGTGAGAGTTGTTGAAACTGTGTTGCTGGATAGAGGTCAGAGTAAAGTGTTTTCTAATTGTTTTTTTTTGGTGCGAGAAAGATAGATATTTAGCTGTATGGTGAGATTATGGAACTATAATAAGACTATAATTAACTCTCCTGCAGAAGAATGCAGCACAGCAGCAGCGCTGATCTGTTCACTACAGCAGCGAGAGTCATATACATATTCTATATTTATCAAGATCAACAAACACTACATGATGTCATAGAGCTGTGGAGTACATTTAGCTCCGTATATATAACTGCAGGAGGACTCACTTTATTAGATAAAAAACCCACCTTATAATTCTTCCGCAAATGGCCACTTTATTTGAAAATCACCCACACCTTGCTACTTTACTAACTGGTCCTACACTTTATTTCAGTTTACTCCCACTTCTAATTCTAATCACTGGACTCTTTATTAGAAACCACCCACCTTTACTTCTTACTCAACTGGTACCAAATTTATTAGATACACCACACCTTCTATTACTTCTACCTCACTGGTCATTTATTAGGAAACACACATCTTGTAACTTCTAAATTAACTGGCACACTTTATTATAAACACCTACACTTGTGCTCTATAATAACTGGCAACTTTATTAGCATTAAACACCCAACCTTGCTGCACCATTAACACAGGAACTGTAAAATCTGGTAACCATGCTCTGGTGTTGATGGTATAGATGCTTAGTGTTACACACAAGCAGTGAATAAACTCTCTAACTGTGCAGCAGCAGGTAGAAGCTTCAACAGAGAGGTTTCTAAAAATATGGATAAGAAAAGTTTCGTCCACACTTTTTTAGGTTCTGAGGTTCTGCTGAACGCGCCTCAGCAGGACTTCCTCTCGTCATCTATGGACCAGCCCCTCGTCTGACTACCCTGCATCGTACAGTTTCACTAGGGGGCCGAGCTTTCACTCCAGGACAACAATTTGAAGGCTATTTCAGTCTTTTTCACTTTTGGACACTGTCACGTCCCGAATGATTGCTATCAGGATTTGTGAGTGGGACGGCTGGATACAGGCGCGAGAATATAATACAGGAAGGTGTTTTACACAGTCAGTCTGTCGAGCGGACGTGAGAGGGGGCCGGGGTGACAGAACTGGATGGTGTGGGTCAGAGTCTCTTTGTGCAGCACAGATTCAGAGCAGTTCTCTTGGCAGGGACTGCATCAGCCAGTCTGTTTACCGAAAGAATAAAACTGGCCTGGAATCAGCATTCACACTCCAAGCGCCTGTGCAAAGAGGCATATTTTCATCTCTCAGAACAAATAACTACAACAACAACAAAAACAACGTTACAACATACAACACATTCAAATCAACAACAACAACAAAACCAAAAAAATAACACCACTATTAAACAACACAATCAATAACCAACAACAACCAAATCCAAACAAACTTAACACCCAATAACAACACAATCCAAACCAACAACAACAATTAACACCACAACCACCCATAAAACACAATCAATACCACCAACAAATAAAATCTACACAATACACCACCATAACAACACAATCAAAACACACAACAACAAGACAACAAAACAATAACACCACCAATAATCAAACTACAATCCAAAACCACCAACAACATAAACAACACCACAAAACAACACAATCAATACACCAACACAAAAACAACACCAATAAACAACACCAATCATACAACCAACAACAAAAACAGAAAACAAAACAAACAACATAACAACACAATCAAAAACCACCAACAACAAAAAACCAACAACAATAACACCACCAATAACAACACAATAAAAACTACCAACAACAAAACCAACAACAATAACACCAATAACAACACAATCAAAACCACCAACAACAAAACCAACACCAATAACAACACAATCAATACCACCAACAACAAAACCAGCAACAAAACCAACAACAATAACAACACAATCAAAACCACCAACAACAAAACCAACAACAATAACACCACCAATAACAACACAATCAAAACCACCAACAACAAAACCAACAACAATAACACCACCAATAACAACACAATCAAAACCAACAACAACAATAACACCACCAACACCAATAACAACACAATCAATACCACCAACAACAATAACAACACCAATAACACCACCAATAACAACACAATCAAAACCACCAACAACAAAACCAACAACAATAACACCACCAATAACAACACAATAAAAACCACCAACAACAATAACAACACCAGAACCAAACACCAGATAACAAAACAACAAACAATTACCACCACCAACAAAATCCGAACAAACAATAACACACCAATAACACACAAATCAATAACCACCAACAACCAATAACAACACAAAAACAAACACAATCAAACACAACACCAAAACCAACACCAATAACAACACAATCAATACCACCAACAACAAAACCAGCAACAAAACCAACAACAATAACAACACAATCAAAACCACCAACAACAAAACCAACAACAATAACACCACCAATAACAACACAATAAAAACTACCAACAACAAAACCAACAACAATAACACCAATAACAACACAATCAAAACCACCAACAACAAAACCAACACCAATAACAACACAATCAAAACCAACAACAATAACACCACCAATAACAACACAAATTCAAAACACCTAACAACAAACCAACCACAATAACACCACCTATTACAAAAATCAATACCACCAACAAAAAAAACTCAACAACAATAACACCACTAATAACAACACAATCAATAACACCAACAACAAAACCAACAACAATAACACCACCAATAACAACACAATCAATACCACCAACAACAAAACCAACAACAAAACCAACACCAATAACAACACAATCAAAACCACCAACAACAAAACCAACAACAATAACAACACAATCAATACCACCAACAACAAAACCAGCAATAATAACACCACCAATAATAAACACATCAAACCACCACAACAAAACCAAACAACAATAACAAAACACAATCAATACCAACAACAACAAAACCACACAACAATAACCAAACACAATCAATACAACCAACAACAAAAAACAGCAAACAATAACACACTTAACAACACAATCAAAACCCACAACAAAAAATCCAACCATCATTTAACAACACATTTCAATTACACATCAACAACCCGCAGCAACAAACAGCCAAACACAATAACAACACAATCAATACCACCAACAACAAAACCAACAACAAAACCAACAACAATAACAGCACAATCAAAACCAACAACAACAAAACCAACAACAATAACGGCACAATCAAAACCACCAACAACAAAACCAACAACAAAACCAACAACAATTACAGCACAATCAAAACCAACAACAACAAAACTAACAACAATACTACTTACATAACTACACAATCTCTACCACCGTAACAAAACAAAACCTACAAACAACCTACTATCACACACTAAAACACCTCTATCTCCTCCTTATAACAATCATTAACCATGAAGGGGGAAATCAGCATTAATCATCAAATCACTCATTAACACTTAAACTAACTAATTATATAACACTCCTAAAATACACCTACACCACCAAGTATGGCAGCATTATACATCCATCCTATAATACCATCAAATTAAAATAATCTATACACCACGTGTTACAAACATCCTATATCAACACCTAAACATCTCTATCTCCACCAAAAATACCTCCAACTAAAACATCTCCTATCTCCACACAAAATTCACATCACACTAAAACATCTCCGATCTCCACGTATACATAACATCTCCTATCACCAACTGATAATAACATGACTCTTTCAACACGTAATTACATCTCTTCACCTCCTATAAAACATCTCTTTTCAACTCCAAATACATCAACTTAAATCTCTCTATACACCACCAAAGACCTCCCCTTAAAATCTCTATCACACCACGGTAAAACATCGTTCTATCACTACACCTAAAACATATCTATCACCACCATATATACACAACACTTTTTTACTTCTCACTATCCTCACACCAACGACTTCCACTCACACACTAAAACAGCTCTTTCACATCGGAATAAATACATATCTATCTCCACCTACTAAAACATTCCTCTTTCTATACAAACCTTACATTTTCCATCAATCTAAAACATCTCTTCTTGACCATCCAAAATTACACTCACATCTAATAATCATACTCTATCAACCGTTTAACTTAACATACTATCATCACACCTTTTTATCATTATATAAACCTCCATAACTTACATCACATCCTATATACATCTATGTCGATCACACGTAAAACTTCTCAGTTATCACCACTAAAAACTATCTCTATCAACACCAAAATACCAACCCAACTAATACATCTCTATCACACCAAATACCACCCCCTAAAACATCTATATACAATCGTAAAAACATCTCTATCAACCACCAATAATTCCTCCAACTAAAACTTATCTATCACCAACTAAATCATCTACTATGCAGCCACTCCCCTAAATATACCTACAACCTAAAAAATCTCATCTCCTCGTAAATTCTCTAATCACACACCAAAATTAATCCTCCTAATATCATACCTCTTTTAACCTCACCAATTTCCACCACCTAAAACTTCTCTATACCACACGTATAAAAATACTACTTGCACCAACATAGACCCATCAACTAAATACATCTCTATCACCACGTAAAACTTACTCTATCACCAACACAATAACAACCACTATAAACATCTCTATCGAACCTCCAAAATATCCACACAACCTAAAACATCTCTAATCACACACGTATAACATTCTCTATCACCACCAAAATACCATCACCTAAAACATCTCTATCACCAACTAAAACATTATCACCACCAAAATACCACCACCTAAAACATCTCTATCACCACGTAAAACATCTCTATCACCACCAAAATACCACCACCTAAAACATCTCTATCACCACCAAAATACCACCACCTAACACCATCTCTATACCACCCTAAAACATCTACTATCACACCAAAATATTAACCACTATAAAAACATCTCTTATCACCACCTCTAAAACATCTCATCATCACAATCATATCACCACTTAAAAAAAAAAACATCTCGATATCCACTAAAAAATTCCTATACACCACCCATAAATACCACCACCTAAAACATCTCTATCACCACCAAAATACCACCACCTAAAACATCTCTATCACCACGTAAAACATCTCTATCACCACCAAAATACCACCACCTAAAACATCTCTATCACCAACTAAAACATCTCTATCACCACCAAAATACCACCACCTAAAACATCTCTATCACCACGTAAAAAATCTCTATCACCACCAAAATACCATCACTTAAAACTTCTCTCCTTCACAAACTATAATAACCATGTATCACCACCAAAATAACATCACCTAAAACTATCTCTCATCACACTCGTATAAAAATACTCTATCATACTCACCAAAAATATCCACAACCTAAAACATCTCTATCACCAAACTAAACAACATCGCTATCAACAACACACAATACCCCAACTAAAACATCTCTATCACCACCTAAAACATCTCTATCACCACCAAAATACCACCACCTAAAACATCTCTATCACCACCTAAAACATCTCTATCACCACCAAAATACCACCACCTAAAACATCTCTATCACCACCAAAATATCACCACCTAAAACATCTCTATCACCAACTAAAACATCTCTATCACCACCAAAATACCACCACCTAAAACATCTCTATCACCAACTAAAACATCTCTATCACCACCTAAAACATTATCACCACCAAAATACCACCACCTAAAACATCTATCACCAACTAAAACATCTCTATCACCACCTAAAACATCTCTTATCTCCCACCAAAATACCACCAAAACTAAAACTTCTCTATCACCAACTATAATTATCTCTATCAACCAACTAAAAATTTCTCTATCTCTCACCAAA
This sequence comes from Megaleporinus macrocephalus, assembly GCA_021613375.1. Lineage (NCBI taxonomy): Eukaryota > Metazoa > Chordata > Actinopteri > Characiformes > Anostomidae > Megaleporinus > Megaleporinus macrocephalus. The sequence goes on along the minus strand of CM038717.1, from coordinate 1,903,088 downwards.
ATTACCAACCACCTAAACAAACATTCTTATATACCAACACAAATTATAATCTCTATCACCACTAAAACATTCTCTATACACACCTAAATTCCTCCACCTAAAACCATTATATCACAAACTAAAAAATTTATCACCACAAATTTACATCACTATTAATTCTCTATCACCACCTCTAAAAACATTATCACACCAAAATACCACATCCATAAAACATCGGATCACCCAACTAAAACATTATCACACTCCAAAATACCATCACTAATAAACTCTCTATCACTCTCACTATAACACATTCATTACACCACCAAAATTTACCACCAACCATAAAACTTCTCTATCACCACTTAAAAACCATTTATCTCCAACCAAAATACCACCCACCACAATAAACAACCTTACCGTCAAAATCAGCTTTTACCATCAAATATACTACAACTCCACATAAACTCAACCTAAAACCATGTCCTATCAACCACCTATTACCACCATTTCTCACAATTAACAATCTCTTATCACCACGTAAACTCCATAAAAGACAGCCACCCCATAAACATCAATACACCCAACTTAAAACACAATCTCCATCATACAACACAGTGCAAACCAGGAAACACAACACCATATTAAAACCATCACCCCAAAAACACTCATCTCCACCATAAACACTATGACACACCTATAAAAACCAGCATTATCAAAAGCTAATAACACCAACATTATAATATTCAACCATCACCAATACAAACATCACATTCACCACCTAGAACTCCCAACCTAACAATTCTACCCAATCATCACCTACTAATACTCCATCACCACACACAAAATCACACACCCTTACAACCACCACAAAACACAGAATTATCACAATCTAAATACTCAAACTATATAAAAACTATTATCACCACAATTAATCACCTTCACTAACACCTAAAAACACCAGCAAATGCAAAAACACTATCACACCACATAATTATTTCTACCTCCACCAACTAGAAAACAACCTATATACACATCTTCTCCACCTATAAACATCATCAAACAATATTACACAATCACACAAAAATTCTGCATCACCAACTAGAACACCCATCCACCATCCTTAAAAAAACCACCTATACAACACCAAAAACACATACTCACCACTAGAATCGATACCACAATCACCACTAAAACACATCACACCAAAACACCATCGCACACAAAAAAATCACCATCCCAAATACCAACAACCATCACCCCAAATACATCATCACCATCACAAACACCATCAAAACAAAATCCACCATCACCACCTAGCAACACCCACAAATCCACCCACCTAATAACCAACCATCATCCAACAAAATTCTCCATTCCACCCATCATAAACTAACAATCACTCATAAATAATTCAACCATCTATAACTTGTACATCACCATCACACACATTAAAACACCATCCCACAGAAAAAAAACCATCACCAACCTATGAATCTCAATACTTAACCACATAAAAAATCTCACATCTCCTACCTATAAAACTTCCATCACCAGAAAAAAAACCATCACCACCTAGAACACCACCATCACCACCTAAAACACCATCACCATCAAAACACCATCACCACAAAAATCACCATCACCACCTAGACAACTACCCAACCATCACACGACTCTTACACATCCATCCACTTTAAAACTCCATCACACCACATCATAAAACCCTCAACTCCTAAATCACCATCACAAATAGATCACACACTGTCTTCATCCACATAAACTCCCTCTCCTACCTTATAACTACCTTCCATCACTACAACCTAGAAACTCCACCATCAACACTTAGAAACACCAACCCTATCTACCATCAGTCAGTGGATGTTGATCCAGGTGGTGCTATTCAGTACCATTGGGATGATGATGATCAGATGTGTTAAGTCAGTGGGATGTGATCAGGTGTGTATCACAGTCAGGTGGGTTTGCTGTGATCAGATGTGGTTCGGTCAGTGGGATGATGATCAGGGTCGGGTTCAGTCAGTGGTTGATGATCAGGTGTCTATTCATTAGTGGGATTGATGATGATCAGGTGTGTTCAGGCAGTGGTGATGATGATCAGGTGTGGTTCGTCTGTGGGATGATGATCGATCAGGGTGTATTCAGTCAAGTGTGTTGATGATTCAGGTGAGTTTCAGTCACAGTGGGCGGATGATGATCAGGTGTGTTCAGTCGTGGGAGGAGGATGATCAGGTGTGTATCAGTCAAGTGGGATGATGATGATCAGGAGTTATGCAGTACAGTGTGATGATGTCTGGCTAGTTGTTCTGTCATGGGATGATGATCAGTGTGTTCAGTTCAGATGGGTGATGATAGATCATGTGTGTTCAAGTCAGTGTAGATGATGATCAGGTGTGTCAGTCAGGGGATGATTGTATGATCAGTGTGTTATCAGTCAGTGGGATGATGATGATCAAGGTGTAATTTCAGGTACAGTGTGATGTTTGATCTGGACGTGGTCAGTCTAGCAATGGGATGATGATCAGGTGTGTTCACCGTCAAGTGGGCTGATGATGATCAGGTGTGTATCAGTCAGTGGGATGATGATGATGCAGGGTATTCAGTCAGTGTGATGTTGATCAGGTGTGTGCAGTCATGTAGGGACTGATGATCTGGTAAGGTTCAGCTCGTGAGGATGATGATGATCTGGTGTTGTTCAGTCAGTGTGATGATGATCAGGTGTGTTCAGTCCGTGGATGTTGATCGGTGTGTATCAGTCAGGTGGATGATGATGTTCAAGGTGTGTATAATGTCAGTGGGTGCATGATGATCTGGTTATGCGCAGTCTGTGTGATGATGATCCAGTGTGTCTCCAGTCAGTGGGATGATGATCAGGTGTGGTTCAGTCAGTGGGGAGATGTTGTCAGGTGTGTTTCTGTTTGTGGGACTGCATGATCAGGTGTGATTCAGTCTGTGGAGATGATGTATGATCAGGTGTGTCTTCAAGTCGGTGGGATGATGATGGTTGATCAGGTGTGTTCAGTCGTGGGACTGATGATGATCAGGTGGGTTCCTATCAGTCAAGTTGGGATGATGATGATCAGGTGTGTTCATGTCGAGTGGGTTGATGATCAGGTGTGTTCAGTCAGTGGGTTGTTGATCAGGTTGTGTATACAGTCTGTGGGATGATGTTGATCACGGTGTATGTTCAGTCATCCAGTGGGATGATGATCAGGTGTGTTCAGTCCTAAGTGGGATGATGATCAGGTGTGTTCAGTCAGTGGGTTGATGATGATCAGGTATGTTCTGTCAGTGGGATGATGATGCTCTCAGGTGGCGGGGTTGTGTGTTCAGTCAGTTGGATGAGGATAGGGAGTGTTCATTCCAGTGGGATGATGATTCAGGTGTGTTCAGTCAGTGGGAATGATGATCACGGTGTGTTTCACGTCAGTGGGATGAATGATCATTGTGTGTCACGTCAGTGGGATGATGATCAGGTCAGCGTGGTTCAGTCACAGTGGGTGATGTTCCGGTGGTGTTCTGCAGTTTGGGGGATGATGAGGATCAGGATGTTGTATCGTCAGTGGGGATGATGATGATATCGGTGTGTTCAGTCAGTGGGATGTTGATCAGGTGTTGTTCAGTCAGTGGCGATGATGATGATAAGGTGGTATCAGTCTGTGGGTTTGATGATGAATCAGGTGAGTGTTCAGTACAAGTGGATGTTGATCAGGTGTGTTCGTCAGTGGGTTGATAGATCAGTCGTGTTCAGTCAAGTGGGATGATGATCAGGTGTCGTGTATCAGTCCTGATGGGATGATGATGATCAGGTGTGGTCAGGCAGTGGGTTGATGGTCAGGGTGTTCAGTCAAGTGGGATGATGATGATCAGGTGTCGTTCAAGTAGTGGGACTGATGATGATCAGTGTGTGCAAGTCATGTGGGATGATGATCAGGTGTGTTCACGTCAGTTGCGGTGATGATCAGGTGTGTTTCAAGTCAGTGGGATGATGATCAGGTGTGTTCAGTCGTGGGATGATGAGATCAGGTGTTGTATCACGTCAGTGGGATGATGATAAGGTGTGTTTTATTATAAAGGGGACGATTCAGATTGCACTTCGTTTGTCTAGGTTGGCGGTGACACCGAGGTAACACACTGTGCTAATCATACACACCTGGACGCTCTCAACTGGTTTCACATACTCTGTGGTGAATCAGATGTGCCAGAGCCTGACTGACCTTCCACTCACCGCTGTTAGCACCTGGACAAACGCCACTGCTCATCACCCATACAGCACGAACTCCCTCACTCCCTCACTATCTCTCACTCTCTCTCAATCTCTCTCACTATCTCTCTCTCTCATTATCTCTCTCACTCACTCACTCACTCACTCACTCACTCTTTCACTCCCTCTCTCTCTCTCTCTCTCTTACTTTCTTAGTGTCTCTCTCTCTCTCTCTCATTCAATCACTCTCTCTGTTTGTTTTCTCCTTGAACAGTGTTTACGTCCTTCCTCCTTCTCTCACTCTGTCTCTCTGTCTGTTTCTGTCTGTCTGGCTCAGTTAATCTCCTCCACTCTTCACACCTTGTGGAAGAAGATAAATGGTGTGGAGCTACAAGATGTGAGAGAAATGGAGCCGTGAGGTAAACCCTGAGGGGTTCGTGCTATCTGGAGGAGGAGAGAAGAGAGAATGAAAGAGGGACATACTTTCAAGACTGGACACATTGTTGGATCCAAACCCGTTATATATATATGTATATACACACACACATGCACATTTCAGGTTAGTCTTTTTATTAATCTTAATTCTCTCAGTCTCTCTCTCTCTCTCTCTCTCTCTCTCTCTCTCTCTGTCTGTCTATGATTTATCTCTCTCTCTCTCATCTCACATTTCTCTTTCCCTCTCTTTTCCTTCTTCTTTTCTACACTACATCTCTCTCAGTTTACTCTCCCCAACCCTCTCTCTCTCTTGTCTCTCTGCCCCACACTCATCATCTCAGGTTTCTCCTCCACCCTCCACCCCCTCTCTTCCTCGCCTCTCTGTCTCTGCCCTCCCTTCTTTCTCTCTCTCTTCTCCTCTCTCTATCTCCCGCCACTCTCTCACTCTTTAGCTCTGCTCTCCTCTCTCGCTCTCTCCTCTATTCTCACCCACCATCTCTCTCTCGATCTCTCTGTCTGGTCTCTCTAAATACTCTCTATCTCTCATTCATATTTACTGCTTTCCCTCTCTTTTACTCTCCTCGCCTCTCAGTTTCTCATACCCCAAACACTCTCTCTCTCTCTGTGTCTCTGCCATCACCCCCTCTCTCTCTCAGGTTCTTCCCCCCCTCCCCACCCCCCCTCTCTCTCTCTTCCTCTATGCGTCTGTCCTCTGCCGCTCTCTCGCTCTCCTCTCTCATTATCACACACCCTCCTACTCCCTCACACAAAATCCTCTCGTCTAGCTCTCTACTCGCTCTCTCTCTCTCTCATCTCTCATCTCCTCTGCTCCGTCTAGCTCTTTCGCTATCTCTCTCTCTCTCCAGTCTCTCTCCTCTCTATCTCTGTGACACATCTCACACCCCCCCTCTCTCTCTCCTCTCTCTCTCTGTCTCTGGCCATCCCTCTCTCTCTCCTCTTCTTCTCTCTCTATCTCTCTGCATAAGAAACTGTGACGTCGCACCCTTGTGTGCAGGTGTGAACTAGCCCCGGCGTCTTCTTCGGCTGCGAGTCGTAGCTTTTAATCAGTTTCTCTGTCGTTTAACGTGTCCTGTTAGAAAGTTCCTGTTTACGTGTTTGGAGAGCAGACAAAGCCGAGCCCACCTCGAGTTACACTCACAACCATCCAGACAATAACACTTTTATGCACTACAATCAAAATGGTAATAGGTTAGTGTTGTCTCTCTCTTCTCTTTCTGTTTAAGTTCAAGGACACTTTAAAGTGAATGACAGCTCTCAAACGTCTTTCAGACACAAAGCATGACTGAAGAAGGAAGGAAATCTGTTCACCCCACCCCCCCCCCACCCCCCCCCCCCCCCCCCCCCCCCCCCCCCCCCCCCCCCCCACAGTGGTGGTGATGGAACCTGTCGTCCACACTCTAAAAGATCCTAACAGAAAGTTTCTTACAGTGTTGTTATATAATACATGTTCATGATTCTGAGACGCTGTTTATGATAGTTTAGAGAAGTTTCTCAGTCTTATACTACGTTTATTGGGGGAGGGATACACTGCTGGACGCTGTGAGGTTCAATTAGTCACCAAGAGATAAACCTTGTATTTGCAGATCTTCCTTGGTTTAAATCAAACATCTTCTCAACCACTGTAACATCACCATCGCCACTGAAACACCTCTACACACCACCACTGTTAACACCATCCAACACACCACTGTAAACACTTTCACACACACTCCACAGTAAACACACCATCACACACACCAACAGTATATACACAATCACAACCAATATAAACTCCTTCAAACCACCACATGTAATACTTCATCATATCTTAAACATCTCACCACTAAAACACTAGAAAACAGAAAACCCACCACTGTAAACACCCAATCACCAACACACTGTATACACCATCACACCATCTAAACTTCAACACACTTCTACCTAATGTAGACATAGCACACACACTGTAAAACTTCATCACCAACTGTAACTTCAACCACTCTGTAAACACCATCAAACACTGTTATTATCATCTACCTATCTAATACATCAACCATTCACCACCTGGAAACACCATCATCAACATCTGTAAACAACACCCTTTTCCCCACCAACACTCTTAACAATTCACCTCACTGTAAACTTCACCCACTGTAATCTCACTCTATCCTTCCTACTGTTAACCACACTCTCACCACCCACCTACTGTTATCACACATCAACACCAACACACACTGTCTAATACACTTTAACACTCCACCACCTGGAGTAAATACACATCTCCACCACCACTGGTATACTCACATATCACACCACCACATATTAACACCTTCACCACACTGTAACAACATCACCACTCTATACATCACAATCAACACTGTAAACAGACTCACCACCTGTAAACACCATCACCCACCACTGTATAACACCATCTCCACCTCTATTAAACCATCACCATCACCAACTGTAAACAAGGCACCACCATGTATACAACTCAACCAAAATGTAAACTTAACACCTGCTAACTAACAACCATAACAACCACTGTAAACATCACCACTCTAAACTCACCACTGTAAACATCACCATCTCCACGTGTATATAACCGATTCAACACACCCCATGCGTATAACACATTCACCAAACCACTGTAAAAATCACCACTCTAAACTCTCCATCACCACCTGTATAAACAACCTCACCATGTAAACTACATCCACCACTGTAAACATCAACACCAATCTGTAACAACTATCAAACTATGTAATCATCGCCAACCTCTGTAAACATTCAAATCACCCTGTAAACATACAATCAACTGTTATTACGATTCAGTTAGTGTGTGTGTGTTATTAGTTTAGTTAGAGTGTGTGTGTGTTATTAGATTAGTTAGTGTGTGTGTGTTAATAGTTTAGTTAGAGTGTGTGTGTGTTATTAGATTAGTGTGTGTGTGTGTGTGTGTTATTAGTTTAGTTAGAGTGTGTTTGTGTTATTAGATTAGTTAGTGTGTGTGTGTTATTTGTTTAGTTAGAGTGCGTGTGTGTTGTTAGTTAAAGTGTGTGTGTGTGTGTGTGTGTGTGTTATTAGATTTGTTAAAGTGTCGTCGTGTGCTGTTATTAGTATAGTTAGAGTGTGTGTGAGTGTGTTTTTAGATTTAAGTGGGTGAGTGTATTATCTTGTTTAGTTTGAGTGTGTGTGTGTGTGTGTGTGTTTTTAGGATTAGTTAGTTGTGTTATTAGTTTATTTGTAGAGTGATGTGTTTTTTGTTCTACGTTAGAGTGCAGTGTGTTTTGTGTGTTATTTGTTAAGTAGTGTGTGTGTGTTATTGAGTTTAGTTAGTGTGTGTGTGTGTTTTTTGATTCAGTGTGAGTGTGTTATTAGTTTAGTTTGTGTGCGAGTGTGTGTGTAGTTTTATTAGTTATAGTGGGATCTTGATTATGTCGTGTTATTAGTTTAGTTAGCTGTGTGTGATGTTATTACGTTTAGAGAGAGACACGTGTGTGTTGTGGTGCGACCCGTCTGTGTCGTGTTATTAGTATTAGTTATTGATGTGTGTGTGTGTGTGTGTGTGTATGTGTGTGTTATTAAATTAGAGAGTGTGTGTGTTATTAGATTAGTTATAGGGTGTGTATTTAGTTAGATTGTTAAAGTGTGTGTGTGTGTGTGTGGTATTAGTTTAGTTAGAGTGTGTGTGTTATTAGTTTAGTTAGTTTGTATTTGTGTGTTATTAGTTTAGTTAGAGGTGGTGTGTTATTAGATAGTTTAGTGTGTTTCGTGTTATTAGTTTAGCGTTAGAGTGTCACGTGGTGTCTTGGTGTGTTTTTAGTTAGGAAAGAGTTTGTGTGTGTGGTGTTATTAGATTGTTTCAGTACGTGTGTTTCCTGGGTTATTAGTTTCGTCTAGAGTGTGGGTGGGGGTGTTATTAGTTTAGTTATAGGGTGTGTGTGCTATTAGTTTAGTTAGTTTGTGTTTGTGTTATTAGTTTGAGTGTGTGTTTGTGTGTTACTAGTTTAGTTAGAGTGTGTGTGTGTGTTATTAGTTTAGTTAGAGTGTGTGTGTGTGTTATTAGATTAGTGTGTGTGTGTGTGTTATTAGTTAAGTTAGAGTGTGTGTGTGTGTATTATTAGTTCAGTTAGAGTGTGTGTGTGTGTGTGTTATTAGATTAGTGTGTGTGTGCTGTTATTAGTTTAGTTAGAGTGTGTGTGTGTGTTATTAGATTAGTTAGTTTGTGTTATTAGTTTATTTTGAGTGTGTTTTATTAGTTTTTGAGATATTGTGTGTGTTTGTGAGTTATTTGTTGTAGTTAGTGTGATGTGTGTTATTAGATTAGTTAGTGTGGTGTGTTATTTAGGTTAGTTAGTGTTGTGTGTGGTATAGATTAGCTTAGAGTGTGTGTGTGTTGTTTGTTAGTTTAGTTCTTAGTGTGTGTGTTATTAGATTAGTTAGTGTGTGTGTGTGTGTTAAATAGTCTAAGAGTGATGTGAGTTTGCATGAGAGTGTGTGTGTGTGTGTGTGTTATTAGATTAGTTAGTGTGTGTTTGTTATTAGTTTAGTTAGAGTGTGTGTGGGTGTGTTATTAGTTTAGTTATAGGGTGTGTGTGTTATCAGTTTAGTTAGTTTGTGTTATTAGTTTGAGTGTGTGTTTGTGTGTTATTAGTTTAGTTAGAGTGTGTGTGTGTGTGTTATTAGTTTATTTAGAGTGTGTGTGTATTATTAGTTTAGTTAGAGTGTGTGTGTGTGTGTGTGTTATTAGATTAGTTAGTTTGTGTTATTAGTTTATTTAGAGTGTGTGTTATTAGTTTAGTTAGAGTGTGTGTGTTTGTGTGTTATTAGTTTAGTTAGTGTGTGTGTGTGTTATTAGATTAGTTAGTGTGTGTGTTATTAGTTTAGTTAGAGTGTGTGTGTGTTATTAGATTTTGTTAGAGGTGTTGTGTGTGTTATTTGTTTAGTTAGGTGTGTGTTTAGTTATTGTTTAGAGAGAGAGTGTGTCGTGTGTGTGTTTTAGAGTAGTTTATCGTGTGTGTGGGTGTAGTGTTATTAATTTGAGGATGTAGGGTGTTATTAAAAGTAGTTTTTTGGGTGATGTATTTAGTTAGATTGTATATGTGTGTTTGTGTGGTGTTATAGTTTTGTGTGTGTGTGTTATATTTGTTTAGTTAGTTTGGGTTGTGTGGTTATTAGTTTGAGGGGGTGTGTTGTGCGTGGTTAATTAGTTTTTTGTTAGAAGTGTGTCGTGTGTGTGTTGTGGTGTTGTCTTAGATTAGTTGTGTGTGTGTTATAGTTTAGTTTGTATGTGTGCTGTGTATTAGTTTAGTTAGAGTGGTGTGCCTGATATTATCTAGTTAAGTTACAAGTGTGTGTGTGTTTTATTAGAATTAGTTTGTGTTCATTAGTCTTATGTGAGTGTGTTATTAGTTTTGTTAGCTGTGTGTTATTGTGTGTACTTTGTTTAGTTAGTGTGTGACTGTGTTATTTGTTTAGTTAGTGTGTGTGGGTGTTTTTCTAGATTAGTTTTAATGTAAGTGTTTTGTTAGATTGATGTGTGTTATTGGTTTTGCTTTGAGTGTTGTTATTAGTTAGTTAGACCGTGTGTGTAGTTACATTAATTAGTGTGTGCTGTGTGTGTGTGTGTTTAGTTTTGTTTGTGTGTGTTGTGTGCTTATTAGTTTTGTTAGAGTGGTCTGTCTATTAGTTCTAGTGAGATATTAGTGTGATTGTGTGTGTTGCTCCGTGTGTTATTATAATTAGAGTGTCGTGTGTTTTTATTAGTTTAGTTAGAGAGTTGTGTTATCGTGTAGATGTGTATGTGTGAGTTGTGTTTGTTTATTAAACTTAGTGTGTGTGTGTGTTTGTGTGTGTGTTATTAGTTAGTGTGTGTTTGTGTATAATTGTGACCAGATCATACTTTATTAGTGAAAAGTGTGTAAATACAGATCATTCCGAACAGAAGACTTGTTTTTTTTCCTGGAGCCGTGTGTTCTCCTCTACGCTCAGGGGCTAAAACTAACTTCAAGAAGCCTGAGAGAAGTAAGAACTGGTCACAACTCCTGGCCACCTCGCCGTGGCTCTCAGTCTAATCAAACTTCACCTCTAGAGAATGCATATTTCGCGTTCTGGAGACAGCTAATGCACACGCCATTCTCGCATCAAGCGAGAACATTAATTACTACAGAGGGCACTCTACATTTTTTTTTTTTTTACCAAAACATCATCATCAGGAGGCAGCATGGAGATTGATGAGTAGTCAAAGTGGTAGGGGGCCAGACTGTTCTCACCCACGAAAGCATGGTGTGAGACGCCCCGTGCGAGGCTAACTCTGCTACCTCTCATGACGTGGGTGAAGCTGACCTTGCATGAGTCAAGCAGATAAACACGTCCAACTATCGTTCCACTTCGTGTAGCTGGAATGTCTTCTGTTTCACGAAAATTCGCTGGTCAATATTCCATAGTAACCGTGTTGAGTGGAGACTGTCGGTCAACAAGTACGGACACACTTAAAAGTCTATATTTGTTTCTAGTTTTAAGGTGTTTAGATTGAATGGGTTGAGAAGTCGTGTGGTAAACATGTGATGTTGGAGCCAAATGTACACATATATTACTAAACAAACATATTGACTGTATTTAAATGTATAAATGACGAATGGTTATATTTTTATCAGAGACTTATAAAACCACCAAACCTCGTTTATCACAGAAACATAGATCTCAGCATCTACTACTATCTTCGCTCCATCCTCTCATGTGCTCATCTCATGAAAGCTGATCTGTGTCAGAATGTTCAAAGTATGTAAACCTGCATCAGTGCAGATGAGCTCATTTCTAAAGACCTCTAAAACATTATTTAAACACATACCAGATGTTTAATTCGCTCCAGGACATAATTCCATTCCGTCTACTTCTATAGTTCGGATTCATTAACTTTTTCAACTATTATTACTATTAATTTAGTTACACTTTAGTAAGATACTTATTCTACTAATACTTTGTAAGTTTAATTCTAGTATCACATAAGAAGTTCATGGAATAGTCGTCAAATAAGTTTCACAATCTAATTTACTGGAACAACTACTACACAATTTAATACACATTTACTGTTTATTTTTTAACAGCACTTAGCAGCATGATCCCCTTTTCATGTAGAAGTGTTAAGAGATCTGCCCAAAATGGTACTGAACAGTTATCACTAGGCTAGTCTGTTCCATACTAATATTCACCCACTTACTACTGTACCAACTCACTATACTCACACTAACTCTTGCTAACAACCACTTTACACACCCACACACTATACCATACCAATATACACCACTACAATATACATCAATTATATCACCCACTTCACTTTACCACCAACTATACACTCGACTACACTTATACCATACCACTATACACCACTAACTATTACTCAACACACTATACACTCCGCTACACTTATACCAATCACTCATTATTCACCCACTACACTATACTGCAACAACTATACACCCACTATACATACTACCCAACCCAATATACCACCCAACTATACTGTACCAACCACTATACCACCCACTACACTGTACCAACCACTATACACCAACTACACCCCTGTACCAACTCACCTAATCACCCACCACATTCACCTGTACCAAACCACGTATAACACCCACAACTACACTATACAACCACTATACACGCCACTTCACTTTTATACCATTCCACTATACACCACCTACACTTTACCACCCCTTAAACCTCTACACTGTTACCCACCACTATACACCCACTACCACTATACCAACCACTATACACCACTACACTTTACCAACCACTATACACACCACTACACTATACCAACCACACTATCACACCACTACAAAACTGTACCAAATACACACTATACACCACCTCTATATACTATTACCACCCACTATAACACCCACTACCACCTCATACAACACACTATACCACCACTTCCACTATAACAACCTCACTATACACCCAATACACGTATACCAACCAATAAAACACCCACTACACTGTACAACCCACTTTATCACCACTAGAACTGTACAACCACTATACTCCACTACACACTACTACCAACACTTTCACCCAATAACTGTACCACCACCTATACAAAACCAACCTACTACTATACCAACACTATACACTCTACACTATAGCAATCCACTTTACACCTCTTCACACTCTTATACAACACACTTACAACCAACTACACTATATCAAACACAGTGTAAAAGAGTAATTAGGATGTTTGATGGTGTAAATGAGTTTATCAGTAGTCAGTAGTGATTATTAAACTGAGTACTAAACTGAATGATCATTAAAAGAATAGTGAAGATGTTTGATGGTGTAAATGAGTTTATGAGGGAGTCAGGAGTGATTAGTAGTGAGTCAGTACATGTGAATATGTTACTAAACTGTGGGCTGTTCGTGGCTGACTGTCTATTTAGCTTCATCATTAGCTCACAAGTAGCAACGTTCATATTTTGACTCTTTAAGAGCTCATAATTCAGAACATCCAAAAACGTATCGGGTTTTGAATGTACTTATGTACCCCAGAACCTGAGAGTATCAAATATGAGCATAACAACATGGAGCTGACGTTAGAGGTCTATTTAACACGAACAAAGGAACATAAATCGAGAAGACAGGAGAAGACAGGAGAAGACAGAACTAAAGAAAACAGAACTAAAGAAAACAGCAAGAACAGAACGGAAGAAAAGAGAAAACAGAGAAGAAAGAAGAAAGAAGGAAATGAAAGACAGGAGTTTGTAGAGGTTGAGCAGCTGCAGAGTGGAGATCCAGTTCGGACTGAAGCAGATGGAGCAGCTCCTGCACTCCGGTTTGTTTCCATGGTAATGCAGAGTTGACCTTATTTTCACGTAATAGTTTCGCCCCCCCCCCCCCCCCCCCCCCCCCCAAAAAAAAAAAACAACAACACAGCACAACAAACACATTTTCATATAATAATGATGCTTCTAATCATGTGTTCTATTACACACTCGTAAGTATAGTCATATAATAATAATAATAATAATAATAATAATAATAATAATAATAATAACAACAACAAGGCCCAAAAATTATAAAATTGCATATTGAAAATATATAATTGAAAATATACACATATATACTAGTGTGTTCTAGATTTCTCCTGGACGCCCCAGACATTGTATGAATGTGTTCAGTTCCTTCAGCAGCAAATCTTGATTTAGCTTAATGAAGTACTGAGCAGTCAAAGCAGGTATTAGATGAGAACTGATAATAATACTGGGTTGTTCTATTGACTCTCCTGTATCTTCTTTATATATATATGCATGTATTGAAAAGTCTGTACTACCATGAAGTTCTTCTCTTCAGGAGATCACAGTGTATATACATACATACATACATACATATAATAAACTATATAACCAGTTTAACCTGAAATGTAATGTTCAGTAAACTTCACTGCAATAATACGTTTCCAAATGTGGAAAACAGTTTATATATATAAAGTCATAGAAAATGTAATTTCACACTTGGAAGTGAGTGTGAAATAATTCTGTTTTCAAAAACTGAAAAAAAGGGAAGAACTGAAGAGACACAACGTTTGGTTCCAACTCTGAGATGTAATAAAGTCCCCCTGTCTGATACTATCTGATCTATAAGTAGTGATAACATGTTCTAAATATACACCAGTATCACTAGGTTTCTCCTCTGCTTCTCATATTTCCACTCAAACGCACGTGTTTGAAATGCAGAGTGTGTGCAAATGTGTCCTCGTTGCACATGTAGACAAATAACCCAGGGGGACACTGCATTAGCATCAGCATTATCATTAGCATAGCCTCGGTCCACCACACTCCAGCTCCCATCAATCTTCCACCTGATACACACACACACACACACACCGGCTAATAGCAGGAACTCACACACACACCTTTCTCTTAGAACAATATCAGAGTGTGGGTCAGACACACATCCCATACGTCTTATATACATAAATCTATATATGTACTAAAACTATGTATGTTATATATGTATATGTTTCTCTCTCTCTCTCTCTCTCTCTCTCTCTCACACACACACACACACACACACACACACACACACACACACACACAAACCGTGTTGTACATTTAAAATCTATAATTGTATATTACATTGTGTCTCATGATGATTGGACCAATAGAAAAGCTCCTAAATAGATTGGACTATAGAAATATAAGTTCCTCTTTGACTTGTATTGAAAGTAAGGTACGTTGTGGCCCTCTCCTGTAAAGTTGCCATCATTTCAGTTACTAATACAGTAAACACTGTTATTATATTATATTATGTGCTGTACAGTACTGTGAAGAAATCAGAGACCTTCATTTATTTAATTTAAAGAATTGTCATTAAGTACACCATCCAGGCAATCACAAACACAATCAATGATGTTAAGGTCTGGACTTTGGGGTGGTCAGTCTTACTAATAACACCAGCAGCTTCTTTGATTGGTGTTTAAACTGGTTTAAATTGCTGGGAATTTACACTTAAATGCTTTAGCTTTAATCGACTCTTAGTTTTAATGGAACCTTAATTATGTTTATTATATTTATTCAAACAAACCACCGGACATTTTTATATGTTACTTCCAAAACAATCATAACACGTACAAAGCTTTACCAAATGGTTCAGTAGTGACTGTGTCAGTAGTGACTGTGTCAGCAGTGACTGTTAGTAGTGTCTGTATCAGTAGTGTTGTTAGTGACTGTGTCTGTAGTGACTGTCAGTTGTGACTGTCAGTAGTGACTGTGTCAGTAGTGTCTGAATCATTAATGTCTGTATCTGTAATGATTGTCAGTAGTGACTGTGTCGGTAGTGTCAGTAGTGTCTGTGTCAGTAGTGACTGTGTCGGTAGTGTCAGTAGTGTCTGTGTCGGTAGTGTCTGTGTCAGCAGTGACTGTTAGTAGTGACTGTTAGTAGTGTCTGTGTCGGTAGTGTCAGTATCTGTAGTGACTGTGTTGGTAGTGACTGTCAGAAGTGTCTGTGTCGATATTGAGAATTTTAGCTCATTTTAACTCAAAATCTGAGCAAAACTCAACACAGAAGAAGCCACTAAAAGCAGCTCTGAACAGCTGTACACACACAAATCATCATATTTTCATTAAAACACTAAACCTGTACTGAACTGCAGGAATTCAGTTTCTGTACTGAATGTTCTGCACTGATTAACAGGCTTTTTACTTTACAAACTTTACAATTACTTTACAAAGCAATGCTAACTGCTCAGCATGTGGCCATACTGCTATGTAACGGTCTAGACTCTAAACCTTTACACTGATAAAAAAAGGTCAGGGTTCCAAAGCATGTGTTACTTGCGCTGAATGAATCACTCTTCCACCAGATAGCAGAAGCAAAGCACGTATTATACAGTATGTGCCTCAAAACCAACATACTCTCACCACCGGACTCAACATACAAACCAATACAAATTATAAAGGGCTTTCTCAGTTCATAAAGAGTCTATGCTGGACGTAACTGGATCCTCCTCACTGGTGTTGTAGCATCTGAGGTTGACCAGTCCATAGATCCCAATTAGAAAGTGTGGAAGTAGCTGGAGGTACTCTGGATTGTTGTATGGAGAAGGTGAAATGATGTTCGTTTCCTGCAGCTACACCAGTTGATAATTAAACTTCTTTACAGCTTCATAGTTCAGAGAGAGCGTCCACTCCCGTGAGTCCAAGTGATAATGTGAGGTGACAACAACAAGAGAATAATAAAAATCCTTCTAGATAAGAGGGACAAAAAATCATCTAAGCTTCCATCCATTCACTGAATACAAACCTTAGACCTAAACTCAACAGATATCATACCCCTGTACAAACCAACTACCACCTCAGCACTGTACAACACACAAACATCTGTACTTACACCGAGCTTGAAAACCAGGTCCTCAATACAGGACTTGGCAAACGAAGGCACCAAACCTCCATCAGGAGTGTTTACATGCTGCCTACCCAGAAAACTCTTCTTCTCTTGTACCCCCACTCAAACTAAAGTAGCTCCGTACTACCCCTTGTGGCTGGAGCTGGAATTTCTACCATAAATGTATCCCAGGGACGATGGTTACAGTTAAATGCAGGGGTGTGGCTCCGCCCACAGAGAGAGTGGTCAGCACGGTGGTCAGCAACACACACACTAGGGGCAATGAAACACCCACATATACACACACTGGTAATCACACACACTAGGGGGCAGTGAAATACCTACATACACAAACACTAGTAAACACACACACACTAAGGGCAATGAAACACACACAAATACACACACTAGTGAACCAGACACAATATTGGGCAGTGAAATACTCACATATACACAAACTAGTGAACACACACACTAGGGGGCAGTGAAACACCCACATACACACACATACTAGTAAACAGACACACTAGGGGGGCAGTGTACCACACACAAACACACTAGTTAACAGACACACTAGAGGCAGTGTAACACACACAAGCATACATGCACACACACACACACACTATAGTGAATAGACACACACTAGGGGGCAGTGAAACACCCACATATACACATTCTAGTGAACACACACACACACTAGGGGCAGTGAAACACCTACATATACACATACTAGTGAACACACACACACTAGGGGGCAGTGAAACACTCACATTATATGGGTCTAGTCTCTAAACCCTCACACTGGTAATGAGGAGTCAGGGCTCCACAGCGAGTGTTCCTTGTGCAGAATTAGTCACTCTCTTACACAGACAGTGTATGTGCAGCGTGTGTTACACAGTATGTGCCAAAAACCAAAACACTCGCACAACCAAACTCAACACACATCTACACAGTGTATAGACTCTATAGTTCACACAGAGTCCATGCTGTAAGCAACTGGATCAACCTCACCGGTGGTGGAGCAACTCAACATCAACTGAAAGGTTGATCAGCCCATAGAGCAGAAGATAAAAGGGCTGAAGAACACTGTATCGTTGGACGGGGACGGGGATGGGGACATGATGTCTGTTGCTTGCAACCTCAAAACTCAGAGAGACATTCCAACTCCAGCGTGTCCCAGTGGTCATCTGAGGTGAAAATAAGAGAGAACAGAAAATCCTTCTAGACAAGAAGACAAGAACATCTCAGACTCCACCCCTTCACTGACAGAACTCATAAACTCAACCCATATCATTCACTCATACAACCCAGCTTCCACCAACGCACTGGTCCACTACTCACACTGAGCTGGAAAACCAGAACACAGGACTGGACCAACACAGAACCAAACACCCACCAGCACGGTTACCATGCTGCCTACACTGAGAACTCTTCCTCTCCTGTTCCCCCCACAAACCAAAGTAGCTCCCTACTGCACCTAGTGGCTGGAGCTGGAATTACTACTATGAATACATGTATCACAGGGACGATGTTAACAACATAGACACACTAGGGAGCAGTGAAACACCCACATACACAATCACTAGTGAACACAAACACTAGGGAGCAGTGAAACACCCACATACACAATCACTAGTGAACACAAACACTAGGGAGCAGTGAAACACCCACATACACACCCACTAGTGATAACACACACTAGGGGGCAGTAAAACACCCACATATACACACACTAGTAAACACACACACACTAGGGGGGAGTAAAACACCCACATATACACACACTAGTAAACACACACACTAGGGGGCAGTAAAACACCCACATATACACACATTAGTAAACACACACACACTAGGGGGCAGTAAAACACCCACATATACACACACTAGTAAACACACACACACTAGGGGGCAGTAAAACACCCACATATACACACACTAATAAAACACACACACACTAGGGGGCAGTAAAACACCCACATATACACACACTAGTAAACACACACACACTGGGGGGCAGTAAAACACCCACATATACACACACTAGTAAACACAAACACTAGGGAGCAGTGAAACACCCACATACACACCCACTAGTGATAACACACACTAGGGGGCAGTAAAACACCCACATACACACACACTAGTAAACACACACACACTAGGGGGGAGTAAAACACCCACATATACACACACTAGTAAACACACACACACTAGGGGGCAGTAAAACACCCACATATACACACACTAATAAAACACACACACACTAGGGGGCAGTAAAACACCCACATATACACAAACTAGTAAACACACACACACTAGGGGGCAGTAAAACATCCACATATACACACACTAGTAAACACACACACACTAGGGGGCAGTAAAACACCCACATATACACACACTAGTAAACACACACACACTAGGGGGCAGTAAAACATCCACATATACACACACTAGTAAACACACACACACTAGGGGGCAGTGAAACAACCACATATACACACACTAATGAACAGACACACTAGTGGGCAGTATATATATATATATATATATATATATATATATATTGTAACACATGAGTATTGTTGACCGTCCTTTATGGTTTACTACAAAGTTTGTAAGATATTATCCTGAACACACACAAAAACAAACAAACAAACAAACATGCTAAGTTCAATAAACCTCCATCAGTGACGCATACACAGATCTGCAGAAATAAGCATTTTGTTCTGCCTTCAGTTTATAGCAGCATGTTATTTGTTCTGTGTCATATCTCCACATAACACCCTGCGTTCTCCTCCTCTCCTCCTCTCCTCCTCTCCTCCTCTCCTCCTCTCCTCCTCTCAGCGTGGCTGGTTTATCGAGCTGGACAGATCGCATGTATCTACACAGACAGAGTGCAAAGTAAGCTGTAATCTGCTTCAGCCGGCAGCCTGACAAATGTTCTGAGCTCAAACTCACAGTTATGACTTTTCAGCTTTTTCTCATCAGATGCATTTCAGAACCGTCTCAGACGTTCAGTAATCTAATAAACTAAAAACTAATTTACTGCATAATTTAACATTTAGAGAAGCTTACAGAGTCAGATCTGTTCCCAGTGGAGGTGAATGGAACCAGACGTCCACCTCTAGAAGCTCCTCACAGAAAGTTCTTACAGTAGATGTTATAAATACACTGTCTGATTCTGAGACGCTGTTTATGATAGTTTAGAGAAGATGTCAGTCTTAAACTCCATTCATGGTGGAGGGATACATGCAGGACGCTGTGAGGTTCAAATAGTCCCCAAAGAAAACCTAGTATTTTCAGATCTTCCACATTTTACCATCAACATCCAGATAAACTCAGAAGACAGTTTACAAGTCAGTCTTTTAAGATGTGATATATTAATCTGGAGCTAAACTTCTGTAGACTGAATGGGTGGAGCTAAACTTCTGTAGACTGAATGGGTGGAGCTAAACTGCTGTAGTCTGAATGGGTGGAGCTAAACTGCTGTAGGCTGAATGGGTGGAGCTAAACTGCTGTAGGCTGAATGGGTGGAGCTAAACTGCTACAGGCTGAATGGGTGGGGCTAAACTTCTATAGACAGAATGGGTGGAGCTAAATTGCTGTAGACTGAATGGGCGGAACTAAACTGCTGTAGACTAAATAGTTGGTATTAAACTTCTGTAGACTGAATGGGTGGAGCTAAACTGTTGTAGACTGAATGGGTGGAGCTAAACTTTTGTAGACTGAATGGGTGGAGTTAAGCTGCTGTAGACTGAATGGGTGGAGTTAAACTGCTGCAGGCTGAATGGGTGGGGCTAAACACTGCTGTAAATTAAATAGGTGGAGCTAAACTTGTGTAGACTAACTAGGTGGCGCTAAACTTGTGTGTACTAAATAGATGGAGCTAAACTTGTGTAGACTGAATGGGTGGAGCCAAGCTGCTGTACTCTGAATGGGTGGAGTTAAACTGCTGTAGACTGAATGGGTGGAGCTAAGCTGCTGTACTCTGAATGGGTGGAGTTAAACTGCTGTAGACTGAATGGGTGGAGCTAAATCGCAATAGACTGAATGGGTGGAGCTAAACAGCTGCAGGCTGAATGGGTGGGGCTAAACACTGCTGTAGATTAAATAGGTGGAGCTAAACTTGTGTAGACTAACTAGGTGGAGCTAAACTTGTGTGGACTAAATAGATGGAGCTAAACTTGTGTAGACTGAATGGGTGGAGCTAAGCTGCTGTACTCTGAATGGGTGGAGTTAAACTGCTGTAGACTGAATGGGTGGAGCTAAATCGCAGTAGACTGAATGGGTGGAGTATAAGATGCTATAGGCTGAATGGGTGGAGCTAAACTGTTGAAGTAGATACATATAACCGTGCTAGTTGCTGTGACATCACAAAGACAGTGAACTGGTACTTGTACAGCTCACTTTTAAATGATGTCAACAAAAAATCAAACCAAGAAATTTGCACTTCAGTGTGATGCCTGTGTCTTTCTGTCCCAACCTGGACCCTGTCTTGACCAATCACAGTCCTGGACTTGAGAAGGGTCCTGATTTATAAGGGCAGTTGTCCCCAAACTTTTTTTAACAAGTGTAATTTCACACACGAGTGTGTAACACTTCCTGACCCGCACGCTCCCCAGCTGCTAAACTTCCATTTGCACTGAAAGATCATTAGACTTGCCTGAAACATTAATTGCAGACTATTAGGGACTTGATTGTTCCCACATTACTTTAGCTGGGCGGCGGGGGTGTCGGGGGGCCGCAGTGGAGGGGGGGGGGTTGGTTACTTATTATCTGAAAATTAAGTGCTACATAATTAGGCTGAGTGAGATATGAAAAGCACGAGTCTCTGGTTGCTGAGCGCGACGCTAAGAGACAGAACAATACCACATGACTCACTAACCTTTTTTTGAAGACATTAGCATCTAAATTCCTCTAAACGCTCATTTACAGACTTTAAAAGTAGAAAGATCATGAATCTAACTTCTCAGCCTCTCCTTGGCCACTTTATCAGAAACCCCTACCCAGGAGCCGGTGTACAGTTTGTGCAGTTATGCTCATGTATGTGTGGACCTGACCACGTGGTGGTTACTCACAGAGAACAAGCTGATGTGATTGTTGGCTAGAATGTACAGTGTAGGTGTTTCTAATAAAGTGGCCAGTAAGTAGAATCACAAGGTAGGTGTTTCTAATAAAATGGCCAGTCAATGGATGCACAAGTTTACTGTTTCTAATAAAGTGTCCAGTTAGTGGAAGTACAAGGTGGGTGTTTCTAATAAAGTGGCCAGTTAGTAGAACTACAAGGTGCGTGTTTCTAATAAAGTGGCCAGTTAGTAGAACTACAAGGTGCGTGTTTCTAATAAAGTGTCCAGTTAGTGGAAGCACAAGGTTGGTGTTTCTAATAAAGTGGCCAGTTAGTGGAAGTACAAGGTAGGTGTTTCTAATAAAGTGGCCAGTTTGTGGAAGTACAAGGTGGGTGTTTCTAATAAAGTGGCCAGTTAGTAGAACTACAAGGTGCGTGTTTCTAATAAAGTGTCCAGTTAGTGGAAGCACAAGGTTGGTGTTTCTAATAATGTGGCCAGTTAGTGGAAGCACAAGGTTGGTGTTTCTAATAATGTGGCCAGTTAGTGGAAACACAAGGTGGGTGTTTTTAATAAAGTGTCCAGTTAGTGGAAACACAAGGTGGGTGTTTCTAATAAAGTGTCCAGTTAGTGGAAGCACAAGGTGGGTGTTTCTAATAAAGTGTCCAGTTAGTGGAAGCACAAGGTGGGTGTTTCTAATAAAGTGTCCAGTTAGTGGAAGTACAAGGTGGGTGTTTCTAATAAAGTGTCCAGTTAGTGGAAGCACAAGGTGGGTGTTTCTAATAAAGTGTCCAGTTAGTGGAAGTACAAGGTGGGTGTTTCTAATAAAGTGTCCAGTTAGTAGAACTACAAGGTGCGTGTTTCTAATAAAGTGTCCAGTTAGTGGAAGCACAAGGTTGGTGTTTCTAATAATGTGGCCAGTTAGTGGAAGCACAAGGTTGGTGTTTCTAATAATGTGGCCAGTTAGTGGAAACACAAGGTGGGTGTTTCTAATAAAGTGTCCAGTTAGTGGAAGCACAAGGTGGGTGTTTCTAATAAAGTGTCCAGTTAGTGGAAGCACAAGGTGGGTGTTTCTAATAAAGTGTCCAGTTAGTGGAAGTACAAGGTGGGTGTTTCTAATAAAGTGTCCAGTTAGTGGAAGCACAAGGTGGGTGTTTCTAATAAAGTGTCCAGTTAGTGGAAGTACAAGGTGGGTGTTTCTAATAAAGTGTCCAGTTAGTAGAACTACAAGGTGCGTGTTTCTAATAAAGTGTCCAGTTAGTGGAAGCACAAGGTTGGTGTTTCTAATAATGTGGCCAGTTAGTGGAAGCACAAGGTTGGTGTTTCTAATAATGTGGCCAGTTAGTGGAAACACAAGGTGGGTGTTTTTAATAAAGTGTCCAGTTAGTGTAAGCACAAGGTGTGTGTTTCTAATAAAGTGTCTAGTTAATGTAAGCACAAGGTGGGTGTTTCTAATAAAGTGGCCAGTTAGTGAAAGCACAAGGTGAGTGTTTCTAATAAAGTGGCCGGTTAGTGAAAGCACAAGGCGGGTGTTTCTAATAAAGTGGCCGGTTGGTGGATATTGAGCTATAAGCCGTTGTAGATGAAGAGGTTTAGGTTCTGGTCAGCTGATCTTCCTCAGGGTTGATTCCGGGGTTCCTGGTGTGGATCTCCTGTGGAAGGTCTCTGGTCCAGCAGCTGGCGTGTCTCCGGTAGCTGAGCAGGGCCGGAGAGAAGCAGACGGGGTCACTAGTGAGTGGTGGTGTTATTTTTAGACGAGCCTCGTGAGGATGTTTAATTAGAGCGTGCGGCTCGTTCCCGTGATTTTCCTTATTAACGGAGCGCAGGTACGAGTGGAGATAATCCGCTGCTATTGTGGAACGCCGCTGATAGCGTTATCACCCTCTCCAGAGATAAGGTCTGTCTGTGGGGACGGGGGACGTTCTTTAGGATGAAGGTGTAGGGTTTAGGAAAGAGACGCCGGAGCTCAGGGGTGACGTCTGGGGACTCTGTGAAGGATACGGGATTAAATCCTGGAAATCCTGCAGTTACTGAGAGAAAAACACTCAGAATTCTCTCGGAATACACTCCAGCGGATCTGCAGGATGTAGTGAGGACGAGTTTGTTCCAGAGACGCTGACGTTGTGTTATTATTATTATTATTATTGTTATTGTTATTATTGTTATTATTGGTATTAGTGTTATTATTGTTATCACTGTTATTAGTGTTATTGTTATTAGTGTTATTATTGTTATTGGTATTAGTGTTATTATTGTTATTATTGGTATTATTGTTATTACTGTTATTAGTGTTATTATTGTTATTGGTATTAGTGTTATTATTGTTATTATTGTTATTGGTATTGGTATTATTTTTATTAGTGTCATTATTGTTATTATTGGTATTAGTGGTATTAGTGTTATTATTGTTATTATTGATATAATTGTTATTAGTGTCATTATTGTTATTATTGGTATTATTTTTATTATTGTTATTATTGTTATTATTGGTATTAGTGGTATTATTAGTATTATTTTTATTATTGTTACTATTGTTATTATTGGTATTAGTGGTATTATTGTTATTATTAGTATTATTTTTATTGTTGTTACTATTGTTATTATTGGTATTAGTGTTATTATTGTTATCACTGTTATTAGTGTTATTGTTATTAGTGTTATTATTGTTATTGGTATTAGTGTTATTATTGTTATTATTGGTATTATTGTTATTACTGTTATTAGTGTTATTATTGTTATTGGTATTAGTGTTATTATTGTTATTATTGTTATTGGTATTGGTATTATTTTTATTAGTGTCATTATTGTTATTATTGGTATTAGTGGTATTAGTGTTATTATTGTTATTATTGATATAATTGTTATTAGTGTCATTATTGTTATTATTGGTATTATTTTTATTATTGTTATTATTGTTATTATTGGTATTAGTGGTATTATTGTTATTATTAGTATTATTTTTATTATTGTTATTATTGTTATTATTGGTATTAGTGGTATTATTGTTATTATTGGTATTATGTTTATTATTGTTATTATTGTTATTATTGGTATTATTGGTATTATTGTTATTATTGGTATTAGTGGTATTATTGGTATTATTGTTATTAGTTTTATTAGTGTTATTATTGGTATTATTGTTATTATTGTTATTAGTATTATTATTGTTATTATTGTTATTATTGGTATTATTTTTATTATTGTTATTATTGGTATTATTTTTATTATTGTTATTATTGGTATTAGTGTTATTATTGGTATTAGTGTTATTATTGTTATTATTGGTATTATTGTTATTATTGTTATTACTGTTATTATTGTTTATATTAATGTGTGTATATAGTAACTGTACTCCTGGTGGTAGGTGTGGCTCTGCTGTCAGTCAGTTTGTGTTGTTACACATTTTATCATTTTATATCATATTTCTCCTCCTCCCTTTCTCCTCTTCTCCTTTCTCCTCCCCCCTTTTCCTCTTCTCCTTTCTCCTCCCCCCTTTTTCCTCTTCTCCTTTCTCCTCCCCCTTTTTCCTCTTCTCCTTTCTCCTCCTCCCTTTCTCCTCCTTCCTTTCTCCTCCCTTTCTCCTCCCCTCTCTCACTCTCTCCACCGCTCCCTCTCTCCTGCTCTGTCTCTCTCTCTCCCTCTCTCTATGGCTCCCTTTCTCTTTCTCTCTCTGTCTCTCTTTTCCTCTATCCCCCTCTCTGTCTCTCTCCCCCTCTCTCACTCTCTCCCTCTCTGTCCCTACCGCTCCCTCTCTCCCCCTCTGTCCCTACTCCCTTTCTCCTCCCTTTCTCTTCTTCTTCTTTCTCCTACTCCCTTTCTCACCTTCTCCTTTCTTTTCTTCTCCTTTCTCCTCCTCCCTTTCTCTCTCTCTCTACCACTCCCTCTCTCTCTCTGTCTCTCTCTCTACTTCACTCTCCCTCTCTCTACTTTTCTCTCTATCTACCTCCCTGTCTCTCTCTCTTCCTCTCTCTACCACTCCCTCTCTCTTTCTCTGTCTCTCTCTCCCTCTCTCTACCACTCCCTCTCTCTTTCTCTCTCTCTCTCCTTCTCTCTCCCTCTCTCTCACTCTCCCCCTCTCTTGCCCTCCCTCTCTACCCTCCTCACTATCTCCCTCTCCCTCTCTCTACTGCGCCCTCTCTCCTGCTCTGTCTCTCTCTCTCCCTCTCTCTACTGCGCCCTCTCTCCTGCTCTGTCTCTCTCTCTCCCTCTCTCTACTGCGCCCTCTCTCCTGCTCTGTCTCTCTCTCTCCCTCTCTCTACTGCGCCCTCTCTCCTGCTCTGTCTCTCTCTCTCCCTCTCTCTACTGCGCCCTCTCTCCTGCTCTGTCTCTCTCTCTCCCTCTCTCTATCGCTCCCTCTCTCTCCCTCTCAGTCTCTCTCTTCCTCTATCCCCCTCTCTGTCTCTCTCCCCCTCTCTCACTCTCTCCACCGCTCCCTCTCTCCCGCTCTGTCTCTCTCTTTCCCTTTTCTCTATCGCTCCCTCTCTCTTCCTCTCTGTCTCTCTCTTCCTCTATCCCCCTCTCAGTCTCTCTCCCCCCTCTTTCTCTCTCTCCACCGCTCCCTCTCTCCCTCTGTCTATCGCCCCCTCTCTTTTTTCTCTCTCTTCCTCTCTTCTCTCTCTCTGTCTGATGACTCTGATGGTCTGGTATTTGACTGAAACTCCTGCGTTTAAATGTCATCAAATAAATAAATAAATAAATAAATAAATAAATAAATAAGTCCAGGATATTTTCTTTTTAATGTGCTTTATTTATTTAACTCTTTTATTAAAGTATTTATTCCAGCGTTTTGTGTTTTTAATCTGATCTGCATCTACTGCATGAAATATGCTGCATAGATAAAATATGACTTATTTTATTATTTTTTTAGTCTTATTATTGTTATACTCAGTTCTGAACTATTATTTTAAGGCTGGCCGTGTTAGTTATGAGACAGGAATAAATCAGAATAAATTATTATGATGATACCATAATAATAATATTATATTTATTTAAATATGTATTTATTTATTATGCAGTTTAATGTACTGGTAATGTAGATATTACAGCACATCATACACTGTTATTTATATTGTTATTATTTAAGTGTGGAGCTAAAACATCTAATACTCCGCCCCCGAGCGGACCGAGCAGAGGGGTCCGGGAGTCTGATCTACTCTCACTCTGAAAGCTCTCTGAGTGTCTGTGAGGTCACACAGGCTGCAGGCTGTGCACCAATAGGTGGCACTCTACCCTTTTTGACCGGTACCGGTCACTCAGCCGCCCTGAGGGCCGAGCAGACACACTGTACTCATCCATTAGTGACCATACAGACAGTTCAGCCTAATGTCTGACCACCGGTCAGTGGGGTTTAACCCTTAACAGTCCAGAACCAGACGTTAACTCATCTCAGCTGATCTCTCTTTCTCTCTCACTACCAAACAGACTGCTTTAGTACCAGCCACTAAGACTGATATATGTAAATGAGCTCTTTTCTGATTGGCTTGAAACTTTAGTTCGTAGGAGGCTGAATGAGTGGAGCTAAACTGCTGTAGGCTAAATGGGTGGAGCTAAACTGCTGTAGGCTAAATGGGTGGAGCTAAACTGCTGTAGGCTGAATGGGTGGAGCTAAACTGCTGTAGGCTGAACGGGAGGAGCTAAACTGCTGTAGGCTAAATGGGTGGAGCTAAACTGCTGTAGGCTGAATGAGTGGAGCTAAACTTCTGTAGGCTAAATGGGTGGAGCTAAACTGCTGTAGGCTGAATGGGTGGAGCTAAACTGCTGTAGGCTGAATGAGTGGAGCTAAACTGCTGTAGGCTAAATGGGTGGAGCTAAACTGCTGTAGGCTAAATGGGTGGAGCTAAACTGCTGTAGGCTGAATGGGTGGAGCTAAACTGCTGTAGGCTGAATGAGTGGAGCTAAACTGCTGTAGGCTGAATGGGTGGAGCTAAACTGCTGTAGGCTGAATGGGTGGAGCTAAACTGCTGTTGGCTGAATGAGTGGAGATAAACTGCTGTAGGCTGAATGGGTGGAGCTAAACTGCTGTAGGCTGAATGGGTGGAGTTAAACTGCTGAAGGCTGAATGGGTGGAGCTAAACTGCTGTAGGCTGAATGGGTGGAGCTAAACTGCTGTAGACTGAATGGGTGGAGCTAAACTGCTGTAGGCTGAATGGGTGGAGCTAAACTGCTGTAGGCTGAATGGGTGGAGCTAAACTGCTGCAGGCTGAATGCGTGGAGCTAAACTGTAGAGTGTAACAGTAATAACTGGTATGTTTTATTTCTGTGGACTGAAAGGTAAACAGACCTTGAACACCACGCGTGTTAAAGAAGATGTTTTGGTGAGAAGCTTCTGATTCCAGCCTGAAGACGTCAGCACCGTCGCTCTGATCGCTGCCCTCGTTCTCGTCTATGAACTGACAGACAGAATCCACTCCGAGCAGGTTTTACAGACCAGCGAACAGAATTCAAGCTCAATTAATTTCACAATTCCCTCCTAATTAAACACCCTCCAAAATAATCACCAAAATAAAGACCGGACGCCGGAGCCGCGCCGGACCACTCACTCTTCTGCCTCTCACTCCGGCTGGTGACCTCTCCCTCAGCCTGGCACTCCATTACAGGGTCATTCAAGGGTCAGGACCCCCACAGAGCAGCTACTATTAGGAAGGTGGGACATTCTCAGCACTGCAATGACACTAACATGGTGGTGGTGGTGGTGTGTTAGTTAGTGTGTGTTGTGCTGGTGTGAGTGGATCACGCAGTGCTGCTGCTGGAGTGTTTAAACACTGTGTCCGCACAGAGGATTCTGCTCACAGGACGCAGAACACAGGACACTGCTCACAGGACACTGCTCACAGGACACTGCTCACAGGATGTTGAACACAGGACGCTGAACACAGGACGCAGAACACAGGACACTGCTCACAGGACACTGCTCACAGGACACTGCTCACAGGATGTTGAACACAGGACGCTGAACACAGGACGCCGAACACAGGACACTGCTCACAGGACACTGCTCACAGGACACTGCTCACAGGACGCCGAACACAGGACACTGCTCACAGGACGCTGAACACAGGACGCTGAACACAGGACACTGCTCACAGGACGCTGAACACAGGACACTGCTTACAGGACACTGCTCACAGGACACTGCTCACAGGACGCTGAACACAGGACACTGCTCACAGGACGCTGAACACAGGACACTGCTCACAGGACGCTGAACACAGGACGCTGAACACAGGACACTGCTCACAGGACACTGCTCACAGGACGCTGAACACAGGACGCCACCCACAGGACGTGATGCTACCCACAGGACGCTATACACAGGACACTGCCCACAGGATGCTGCCCACAGGACGCTGAACACAGGACACTGCTGTCTGGATAGTTTTGGTTGGTGGATGATTCTCAGTCCAGCAGTGACACTGAGGTGTTTAAACACTCCAGCAGCAGCACTGCTGTGTCTGATCCACAAACAGAGTAATAAAGTATACAGAGAATCAGATGAACTACAGCCTGTAAGTGGAGCTCCTGTATGGTCAGTGGAGCTGATACAGTGGACAGTGAGTGGAGGTCCTGTATGGTCAGTGGAGCTGATACAGTGGACAGTGAGTGGAGGTCCTGTATGGTCAGTGGAGCTGATACAGTGGACAGTGAGTGGAGGTCCTGTATGGTCAGTGGAGCTGATACAGTGGACAGTGAGTGGACATATGATGTTTATTGTGTATGTGTTTAGTTAATTACATACATGTTTAATGTTGATAAACGGACACACGGAATTCCGTCAGTGTGGAGCTAAAACATCTAATACTCCGCCCCCGAGCGGACCGAGCAGAGGGGTCCGGGAGTCTGATCTACTCTCACTCTGAAAGCTCTCTGAGTGTCTGTGAGGTCACACAGGCTGCAGGCTGTGCACCAATAGGTGGCACTCTACCCTTTTTGACCGGTACCGGTCACTCAGCCGCCCTGAGGGCCGAGCAGACACACTGTACTCATCCATTAGTGACCATACAGACAGTTCAGCCTAATGTCTGACCACCGGTCAGTGGGGTTTAACCCTTAACAGTCCAGAACCAGACGTTAACTCATCTCAGCTGATCTCTCTTTCTCTCTCACTACCAAACAGACTGCTTTAGTACCAGCCACTAAGACTGATATATGTAAATGAGCTCTTTTCTGATTGGCTTGAAACTTTAGTTCGTAGGAGGCTGAATGAGTGGAGCTAAACTGCTGTAGGCTAAATGGGTGGAGCTAAACTGCTGTAGGCTAAATGGGTGGAGCTAAACTGCTGTAGGCTGAATGGGTGGAGCTAAACTGCTGTAGGCTGAACGGGAGGAGCTAAACTGCTGTAGGCTAAATGGGTGGAGCTAAACTGCTGTAGGCTGAATGAGTGGAGCTAAACTTCTGTAGGCTAAATGGGTGGAGCTAAACTGCTGTAGGCTGAATGGGTGGAGCTAAACTGCTGTAGGCTGAATGAGTGGAGCTAAACTGCTGTAGGCTAAATGGGTGGAGCTAAACTGCTGTAGGCTAAATGGGTGGAGCTAAACTGCTGTAGGCTGAATGGGTGGAGCTAAACTGCTGTAGGCTGAATGAGTGGAGCTAAACTGCTGTAGGCTGAATGGGTGGAGCTAAACTGCTGTAGGCTGAATGGGTGGAGCTAAACTGCTGTTGGCTGAATGAGTGGAGATAAACTGCTGTAGGCTGAATGGGTGGAGCTAAACTGCTGTAGGCTGAATGGGTGGAGTTAAACTGCTGAAGGCTGAATGGGTGGAGCTAAACTGCTGTAGGCTGAATGGGTGGAGCTAAACTGCTGTAGACTGAATGGGTGGAGCTAAACTGCTGTAGGCTGAATGGGTGGAGCTAAACTGCTGTAGGCTGAATGGGTGGAGCTAAACTGCTGCAGGCTGAATGCGTGGAGCTAAACTGTAGAGTGTAACAGTAATAACTGGTATGTTTTATTTCTGTGGACTGAAAGGTAAACAGACCTTGAACACCACGCGTGTTAAAGAAGATGTTTTGGTGAGAAGCTTCTGATTCCAGCCTGAAGACGTCAGCACCGTCGCTCTGATCGCTGCCCTCGTTCTCGTCTATGAACTGACAGACAGAATCCACTCCGAGCAGGTTTTACAGACCAGCGAACAGAATTCAAGCTCAATTAATTTCACAATTCCCTCCTAATTAAACACCCTCCAAAATAATCACCAAAATAAAGACCGGACGCCGGAGCCGCGCCGGACCACTCACTCTTCTGCCTCTCACTCCGGCTGGTGACCTCTCCCTCAGCCTGGCACTCCATTACAGGGTCATTCAAGGGTCAGGACCCCCACAGAGCAGCTACTATTAGGAAGGTGGGACATTCTCAGCACTGCAATGACACTAACATGGTGGTGGTGGTGGTGTGTTAGTTAGTGTGTGTTGTGCTGGTGTGAGTGGATCACGCAGTGCTGCTGCTGGAGTGTTTAAACACTGTGTCCGCACAGAGGATTCTGCTCACAGGACGCAGAACACAGGACACTGCTCACAGGACACTGCTCACAGGACACTGCTCACAGGATGTTGAACACAGGACGCTGAACACAGGACGCAGAACACAGGACACTGCTCACAGGACACTGCTCACAGGACACTGCTCACAGGATGTTGAACACAGGACGCTGAACACAGGACGCCGAACACAGGACACTGCTCACAGGACACTGCTCACAGGACACTGCTCACAGGACGCCGAACACAGGACACTGCTCACAGGACGCTGAACACAGGACGCTGAACACAGGACACTGCTCACAGGACGCTGAACACAGGACACTGCTTACAGGACACTGCTCACAGGACACTGCTCACAGGACGCTGAACACAGGACACTGCTCACAGGACGCTGAACACAGGACACTGCTCACAGGACGCTGAACACAGGACGCTGAACACAGGACACTGCTCACAGGACACTGCTCACAGGACGCTGAACACAGGACGCCACCCACAGGACGTGATGCTACCCACAGGACGCTATACACAGGACACTGCCCACAGGATGCTGCCCACAGGACGCTGAACACAGGACACTGCTGTCTGGATAGTTTTGGTTGGTGGATGATTCTCAGTCCAGCAGTGACACTGAGGTGTTTAAACACTCCAGCAGCAGCACTGCTGTGTCTGATCCACAAACAGAGTAATAAAGTATACAGAGAATCAGATGAACTACAGCCTGTAAGTGGAGCTCCTGTATGGTCAGTGGAGCTGATACAGTGGACAGTGAGTGGAGGTCCTGTATGGTCAGTGGAGCTGATACAGTGGACAGTGAGTGGAGGTCCTGTATGGTCAGTGGAGCTGATACAGTGGACAGTGAGTGGAGGTCCTGTATGGTCAGTGGAGCTGATACAGTGGACAGTGAGTGGACATATGATGTTTATTGTGTATGTGTTTAGTTAATTACATACATGTTTAATGTTGATAAACGGACACACGGAATTCCGTCACATACAGCCGGGTTTCCATAGGAACATCTAACAGGAGGATTACTACGCCAGCGCCAGAACATAAGCAGGTGTTTACTGTAGTCCTCCCCGTCACAGCTGCCTACACGGCACCGCGGATCCAGCACACCCAACAACAAACATGATTCACTCCTGACGGAAACCGGCCTTCTCCAGCAGGCAGGCAGGCCGGCGACCGCGCCAACCGCGCCAACCGCGCCAAGGAATGAGTCAAGCTGAACATGTAGCCGGATATAAATACACCGCGGCTCCACACACACACACACACACGGCACACTAACGCCGGGATCCGACTCTGAACACGCTTAATGAGTATATAACCGTATGCAAATCGTCCGGCCGAAGCGGCATCACTGCACACACGTGGACCGGAAGTGGACGGAGACGCCGCGTCCCTTAATTAGCTTCCAGAAACATTCCCAGCCGCAGTGACAGAAGTGATTAGCGTAAAGACGCTGAAACCAAATGAAATTAAAATTCAAACCAGCAGCAGAAACAGAGCATCTGATCTGAACACAGGCTCACTGTTGCCGGGAAACTGAGGCATCCCTGTTTTTTTATTTATTTATGATTGTTTATATATTTTTTATTCCCCTGCTGAGGCGAACTGGGATGGAAGACAGCGTCCTGGCTGAAGGAGTGGTCTATAATTTGGGACTTTGGTGGGATTCGCTTTGTATTTATATTATTTATTTATTTATAACTCCGTTTGTTGCTGTTGCTATGAGCTACGATGAGCTAAACTAAGACCCCAGTGGTCGTGGAACAGGGGTCTTCATCTGAAGGGCATTTTGTAGGTGGGGGTGTGGGATGATGGTGAGATGAATGTTTGAAATGAGGGAATTTGAATAGAAGTTAATGGAACCAGATCTTATTGCAAGTCCTTCTGGAGTATTTCTGAGCGGAGGTGTGGTTTGATATATCGATAAACAATATATTGTGATATCTTTTTATCCCTTTACAGCCAGAACCACAAAACAACTGGACGAAAATTTAAATTCTTAAAAAATGTGTTTACTAGACCTTTAATAAATCATAATAATCAATTAGTACTATTTGAGTATTATATAAATAATAATAATAATAATTAAAATTAATAACAATTTCCACAAATGAGTTTTGTTTTGTATAATATTCAGTACGTCTGGAATATTTTGCAGTAACAAATGAAACAAAATTGAGAACACAGTGTTTTAACCCTTCATACTCTGAGATTAGTTTAAATGTTTCTCCATACTGTACAGTGTTCTACACGTTCTGTATCTACTACAATCTCTGGTTCTCCACTAAACTCTAGAACACAGGGTGGGTTCAGATGAACATCAGGTTTTTTAGGAAAGATCTCAAAAACTCATGTTTCAATATGATCCACTGGACGTTAAAGGGTTAAAATTAAGGGTTATAATAATTTTGCTAGTGCTAAGGTGCACCCTTACACTACTTGTTTACATGTAAATGAAGTCTAATGGTGAAAACACTGCCATCTAGTGGTCGGGCGTGTAGACACAACACAAAACAAACTAATAATTAAAAATCAATATTGTGATCTTGAGAGTTGAAACAATTTCACAAAAAATTTTATTGCAATATTTGAATGTTTCAATATTTATATAAGTCCCCAATTTTTGACGGTACATTCATAATAACATTTTAATGTTTTTAAATTATTGTATTATTATTATTAATATTATTATTTAGAACTATTTTAGAATTATTTCACTGCGGGTTGTTCTGTGTACTCAAATCTTTTTTTTTGAGTACATATTGTGGTTTTGATGTTTGCACAGATCTAAAATATCGTCACTGCCCAAATAAAAACATGGATCACTATTTTTTTTTTCATTACTTGAACACGACATCTGATCTTTATATCCTGTGAACGTTTCGTGATGAACTGACCAATAGAAATGCTTCAAAATATTAACTTTTTAATCATTTATATTTGATTTTTTCCCCCAAAACGTTAAACAGAAGATCAAAATCTCCAAAATAATAACTTTACAGGTCATTCTGGAGAATCTATGAACCGATACGTCTCATAAAACAGGGCTTACTTTTTTATATATTAATATACCATATTATTTTTTAACCCTTTAAATCCTGAACCACAAAACAACCAGCTGAAAATTCTAATTCTTTAAAAATGGAGTGTTTACTAGACCTTCAATAAATAATAATAATAATAATAATAATAATAATAATAATAATAATAATAATAATAATAATAATAAGTGAGTAATAATAATTGCATATTATACAAATAATAATAACCAGTAAAATTAAATAACACTATTCATATAAGAGTTTTGTTTTGTATCATATTTGGTACGTTTGGACACATATTTGTTTGCAGTCACAAATGAAACACAATTCAGAACACAGTGTTTTAACCCTTTAAACTCTGATATTAGTTTAAATGTTTAGTCATTTTTAACTTAGAAAAGAACGTTTGAAGCATGAGAAGCAAAATAAACAAACAAGCTGTTATTATCTTATAAACAAGATATAATGTTTTCAGTCATTCACTTAATTATTATCAGTTTATTCTAAATTCAATGCCTGAAACACTGAG
Source organism: Megaleporinus macrocephalus (assembly GCA_021613375.1). Classification (NCBI taxonomy): domain Eukaryota; kingdom Metazoa; phylum Chordata; class Actinopteri; order Characiformes; family Anostomidae; genus Megaleporinus; species Megaleporinus macrocephalus. The sequence continues at coordinate 1,868,429 of CM038717.1, read as the reverse complement.
TTCAGTATTGTCCTTCATGGAGCTCTACAGGTTCTAAGTGGGGGTACAGCTCTGAACAGGTCAGTCCAGCACCTGCACTCTCTATCTACACATCCTGGACGGCTCTGAAGAAGACGGAGTATAGAAGGCAGCATCTTAAACAGGCTTTCACTGAGCCAAGTGGCTGTTACCTGTTTACCTGCTTACCTGTAGAAAGTTCCAGAACAGGCATCATCCCACAGCCTTCCCAGTCCTAACACTACTCCGTCAAAACCTTTTGGGAATGTGTCACGTGCATCAAATTTAGATTTCGTGTTTATTTAAGATGAAATATTTTTGTATTGAATAGCTTTTCACCTGCTGGCTCAACGTTCCTGGAGATGTTCCAGGTGAAACCTGACCTTTTCATCTGTGGATGGGAAATTTGATGATTAATCACAACTAGAGTGCCATTGTTGTCACATCTGGACCCGTTTTGCACTGCGTCTGTGCTCCTGTGCACATCTGGCCCTATAATTTAACCTAAAATCTATAATTACATTAATCTATAATTACATTAATCTATAATTACATTAACCTGTAATTTGGTTAATTCAGGATTTAGGGGGAATTTGCTTATCTTGCTACGACCTGCATATGAATTAGATGAAAAAAACAAAGCATAACATCCACAAACATAGCTACAAATATCTGCTGTCTATTTCCAGAAGCTCTGTAAAGGGCATATGTGGGTGTGGGCATGTGAGATGATGCATATGTGGAGGTGAACGTATCTACAGAGATGTGTAAATGAGATGGTCTTCCACAGCAGGGTCTTCACAGCCTCCGAGAAACAAAACTAAAGCTCTCGTTCCTGGAACAATCACACAAAGTCAATAAAGCACGACGAGAAGGGAAACTGGAACGGAGTGCTGTTGGGAACTCCATACAGGCTGGGCTTCGGGTGGATCCCAGCGTCCGAGGACTGTGCACGTCTCTGAACTCGGTTCTATACGTTTACTTCACTTTAGGTCCAAACAGCTCTTAAATACAAGATAAAATAATCAGAAAACATAATTAACTGGAGTTCCACCATTTATTTCTACATTTCTGCACAATTAAAGAGTTAAACAGAGTCACTTAGAGTGCAACTCTCTGTTCTAGATACAGTCAGAACCGGTCACAGTGGTGGTGAATGGAACCAGACGTCCACCTCTAAAAGCTCCTCACAGAAAGTTCTTACAGTAGATGTTATAAATACACTGTCTGATTCTGAGACTCTGTTTATGGTAGTTTAGAGAAGATCTCAGTCTTAAACTCCATTCATGGTGGAGGGATACATGCAGGACGCTGTGAGGTTCAAATAGTCCCCAAAGAAAACCTAGTATTTTCAGATCTTCCACATTTTACCATCAACATCCAGATAAACTCAGAAGACACGTGTAGCTTCACTGGTGGGTTTCATAGTAAATACAGTGTGTAGATTAGTGTTGTAGACATGGAGACCCCTGGTTACCATCACCACCACTGTAAACATCATCACCACCACTGTAAACACCATCACCTCCACTGTAAACATCATCACCACCACTGTAAACACCATCACCACCACTGTAAACACCATCACCACCACTATAAACACAATCACCACCACTGTAAACACCATCATCACCACTGTATACACCATAACCACCACTGTAAACACCATCACCAACACTGTGAACACCATCACCACCACTGTAAACACCATCACCACCACTATAAACACCATCACCACCACTGTAAACATCATCACCACCACTGTAAACACCATCACCACCACTGTAAACATCACCACCGCCACTGTATACACCATCACTACCACCACTGTAAACATCACCAGCACTGTGAACACCATCATCACCACCACTGTAAACACCATCATCTCCACTGTAAACACCATCACCATCACTGTAAACATCATTACCACCACTGTATACACCATCATCACCACCACTGTAAACACCACCAACACTGTAAACACTACCACCACCGCTGTAAACACCACCTCCACTGCAAACATCATCACCTCCACTGTAAACATCACCCCCACTGTAAACACCATCACCACTGTAACCACCACCTCCACTGTAAACACCATCACCACTATAAACACCATCATCACCACCACTGTAAACACCACCACCACTGTAATCACCACCTCCACTGTAAACACCATCACCACTGTAAACACCATCATCACCACCACTGTAAACACCATAACCACCACTGTAAACACCATCACCAACACTGTAAACACCATCACTATCACCACTGTAAACATCACCACCACTGTGAACACCATCATCACCACCACTGTAAACACCATCATCTCCACTGTAAACACCATCACCACCACTGTAAACATCATTACCATCACTGTATACACCATCATCTCCACTGTAAACATCATTACCATCACTGTACTCACAATCATCACCACCACTGTAAACATCATGAGCACCACCACTGTAAACATCACCACCACTGTAAACACCATCATCTCCACTGTAAACATCATCACCACCACAGTAAACACCACCAACACTGTAAACACCATTATCACCACCCCTGTAACCACCACCACCACCACTGTAAACACCACCACCACTGTAAACACCATCACCACCACTGTAAACACCATCACCACTGTAAACACCATCACCACCACTGTAAACACTACCACCACTGTAACCACCACCACTGTAAACATCACCACCACTGTAAACACCATCACCACCACTGTAAACACTACCACCACTGTAACCACCACCACTGTAAACATCACCACCACTGTAACCACCACCACCACTGCAAACACCATCACCTCCACTGCAAACACCATCACCCCCACTGTAAACACCACCACCACCACTGTAAACACCATCACCACCACTGTAAACACCACCACTGTAACCACCATCACCACCACTGTAAACACCACCACTGTAAACACCATCACCACCACTGTAAACACCATCATCACCACTGTAAACACCATCACCACCACTGTAAACACCATCACCACCACTGTAAACACCACCTCACACCAACCCTCCATTAAATTCTGCAGAAATTTGGAAATGAATGATGGAATGTTTTCCAGTAATGGCTGTTTTGACTGGGAGCTGAATGACTGGGAGCTGAATGACTGGGAGCTGAATGACTGGGAGCTGCTCAGCGCTGTCTGTATACGGTTTTAAATCCCACACGTCCTCGTACAGCTGGAGAGCCTCCGGAGCGTCGGAGTGGAAAAGGGAAAAGGTCAAGAGAAGCTGCGCCGTCCTCTTCTAGCACAGGAGTGGTCACAGGTTCAGCTAGCAGCATGGGTTCATACATCCCCCCGTCCTCCTCCATCCGTCCCTCCATCTGTCCATTTCATCCCTCCGTCTCCTGAGACTGTGTGGAAGGGTTTAGGAGACCACTCACACGTCCCTGACAGAGAGGAACAGAGAGGAACATGAAGATCACACCACAGTAACCTACCTGCTACACTGTACACACAAGAATTCACTGTTTTAACAATTTACACCATCACTCACACTCACACTCACTTATACACCACCATTCACACTCAGTTAACTACAACCTGCTTACACTACCACTCACACTCAGTTATACACCACCCCTCACACTCACTTATACACTACCATTCACACTCAGTTAACTACAACCTGCTTTCACTACCACTCACACTCACTTATACACCACCACGCACACTCAGTTATACACCACCCCTCACACTCAGTTATACACCACCACGCACACTCAGTTATACACCACCCCTCACACTCACACTCAGTTATACACCACCCCTCACACTCAGTTATACACCACCATTCACACTCAGTTATACACCACCACTCACACTCAGTTATACACCACCCCTCACACTCAGTTATACACTACCACTTACACTCAGTTATACACCACCACTCACACTCACACTCACTTATACACCACCACTCACATTCACTTATACACTACCACTACCACTCACACTGTTATACAGTACCACTCACACTCACACTCACTTGTACACTACCACTCACACTCAGTTATCTACAACCTGCTTACATTACTACTCACACTCAGTTACCTACAGCCTGCTTACACTACCACTCACACTCAGTTATCTACAACCTGCTTACACTACCACTCACACTCAGTTACCTACAACCTGCTTACACTACCACTCACACTCAGTTATCTACAACCTGCTTACACTACCACTCACACTCAGTTACCTACAACCTGCTTACACTACCACTCACACTCAGTTACCTACAACCTGCTTACACTACCACTCACACTCAGTTATCTACAACCTGCTTACACTACCACTCACACTCAGTTATCTACAACCTGCTTACACTACCACTCACACTCAGTTATCTACAACCTGCTTACACTACCACTCACACTCATCTACAACCTGCTTACACTACCACTCACACTCAGTTATATACAACCTGCTTACACTACTACTCACACTCAGTTATATACAACCTGCTTACACTACCACTCACACTCATCTACAACCTGCTTACACTACCACTCACACTCAGTTATCTACAACCTGCTTACACTACCACTCACACTCAGTTATCTACAACCTGCTTACACTACCACTCACACTCAGTTATCTACAACCTGCTTACACTACCACTCACACTCATCTACAACCTGCTTACACTACCACTCACACTCAGTTATATACAACCTGCTTACACTACTACTCACACTCAGTTATATACAACCTGCTTACACTACCACTCACACTCATCTACAACCTGCTTACACTACCACTCACACTCAGTTATCTACAACCTGCTTACACTACCACTCACACTCAGTTATCTACAACCTGCTTACACTACCACTCACACTCAGTTATACACTACCACTCATTCTTATTGTCAGTAATCTTATGAAATGTGACCAATAGGAGAGCTTGCTCAGCTACATCTACCCACATACCACAGATTATTCAGTTTAAACCAAAATTAAACACTGAAATTAAAGTATCATTAAAATATTAATTAAGGTTTAAGGATAACGAGTGTGATTGTTTGATTATTAGATATTTGTTATGTGACAGAAGTTATTAGATCTTCTCTGTACAGGTCTCTCCGTATACACAGCCTTATTCCATCTTCAGCTGTTCATCAATTAATCCACCCCTAAATATCACCCCAAAATATCACCCCAAAATATCACCCTGATTAAAATCAAAAGTGCTAATAATGAATAAAGGCTGGCGGCGCCAGGCGGGCTCTCAGTAGCGGCGCTCCTCTAACTCTTACCGAATGTACCGTAATGAGCATTTATTGGAGATCTAATCCTTTAAGCCCCTCAGTGAGAAGGTTCTGAACTGTTTTTACCAGCGAGCAGCTCCAGCGCTATTATCTGATGGAGATCCGGTATTGATCGGCCACTTGCTGCCCAGGAGGGAGTGGACGTTACCTCAGAGGACCTCGCATACAAAGAGCTGAGCACTTCAGTTCTCACTGTCTTCAGTTCTCACTGTCTGCAGTTCCCTCTGTCTTCAGTTCTCACTGTCTTCAGTTCTCTCTGTCTTCAGTTCTCTCTGTCTTCAGTTCTCTGTCTTCAGTTCTCACTGTCTTCAGTTCTCAGTCTTCAGTTCCCTCTGTCTTCAGTTCTCAGTCTTCAGTTCCCTCTGTCTTCAGTTCTCACTCATCTTCAGTTCTCTCTGTCTTCAGTTCCCTCTGTCTTCAGTTCTCACTGTCTTCAGTTCTCACTGTCTTCAGTTCTCTCAGTCTTCAGTTCTCACTGTCTGCAGTTCCCTCTGTCTTCAGTTCCCTCTGTCTTCAGTTCTCACTGTCTTCAGTTCCCTCTGTCTTCAGTTCTCTCAGTCTTCAGTTCTCTCAGTCTTCAGTTCCCTCTGTCTGAAGTATTTAACACACTGTAATCCAGTTTCCTGAACTTTCCATCGTCCAGCCTCAAACTGGACCCAGTAACCCTTTATACAGGAATCACATAGACAGCAATGAAAACTGGGCAGATAGTCTTTCAGTTACAGGACTGAGGAGTGGACGAGCACAGCTCCTAGAGTTACAGTTTACCTGTACACAGGTAGGTGAAGGTAGAGTTACAGTTTACCTGTACACAGGTAGATAAAGGTAGTGTTACAGTTTACCTGTACACAGGTAGGTGAAGGTAGTGTTACAGTTTACCTGTACACAGGTAGGTGAAGGTAGAGTTACAGTTTACCTGTACACAGGTAGATAAAGGTAGTGTTACAGTTTACCTGTACACAGGTAGGTGCAGGTAGAGTTACAGTTTACCTGTACACAGGTAGATAAAGGTAGTGTTACAGTTTACCTGTACACAGGTAGATAAAGGTAGTGTTACAGTTTACCTGTACACAGGTAGGTGAAGGTAGAGTTACAGTTTACCTGTACACAGGTAGATAAAGGTAGTGTTACAGTTTACCTGTACACAGGTAGATAAAGGTAGTGTTACAGTTTACCTGTACACAGGTAGGTGAAGGTAGAGTTACAGTTTACCTGTACACAGGTAGATAAAGGTAGTGTTACAGTTTACCTGTACACAGGTAGATAAAGGTAGTGTTACAGTTTACCTGTACACAGGTAGGTGAAGGTAGAGTTACAGTTTACCTGTACACAGGTAGATAAAGGTAGTGTTACAGTTTACCTGTACACAGGTAGGTGAAGGTAGAGTTACAGTTTACCTGTACACAGGTAGATAAAGCTAGTGTTACAGTTTACCTGTACACAGGTAGGTGACGGTAGTGTTACAGTTTACCTGTACACAGGTAGATAAAGGTGGTGTTACTGTTTACCTGTATACAGGTAGGTGAAGGTAGAGTTACAGTTTACCTGTACACAGGTAGATAAAGGTAGTGTTACAGTTTACCTGTACACAGGTAGGTGAAGGTAGAGTTACAAGTTACCTGTACACAGGTAGGTGAAGGTAGTGTTACAGTTGACCTGTACACAGGTAGGTGAAGGTAGAGTTACAGTTTACCTGTACACAGGTAGGTGAAGGTAGTGTTACAGTTTACCTGTACACAGGTAGGTGAGGGTAGTGTTACAGTTGACCTGTACACAGGTAGGTGAAGGTAGTGTTACAGTTTACCTGTACACAGGTAGGTGAAGGTAGTGTTACAGTTTACCTGTACACAGGTAGGTGAAGGTAGTGTTACAGTTTACCTGTACACAGGTAGGTTAAGGTAGTGTTACGGTTTACCTGTACACAGGTAGGTGAAGGTAGAGTTACGGTTTACCTGTACACAGGTGGGTGAAGGTAGTGTTACAGTTGACCTGTACACAGGTAGGTGAAGGTAGTGTTACGGTTAACCTGTAAACAGGTTGGTGAAGGTAGTGTTACAGTTTACCTGTACACAGGTAGGTGGAGGTATTGTTACAGTTTAACTGTACACAGGTAGGTGAAGGTAGAGTTACGGTTTACCTGTATATAGGTAGGTGAAGGTAGTGTTACAGTTTACCTGTACACAGGTAGGTGCAGGTAGAGTTACGGTTTACCTGTAAACAGGTAGGTGAAGGTAGTGTTACAGTTTACCTGTACACAGGTAGGTGAAGGTAGAGTTACAGTTTACCTGTACACAGGTAGGTGAAGGTAGTGTTACAGTTTACCTGTACACAGGTAGGTGAAGGTAGAGTTACGGTTTACCTGTAAACAGGTGGGTGAAGGTAGTGTTACAGTTGACCTGTACACAGGTAGGTGAAGGTAGTGTTACGGTTTACCTGTAAACAGGTAGGTGGAGGTATTGTTACAGTTTAACTGTACACAGGTAGGTGGAGGTAGAGTTACGGTTTACCTGTACACAGGTAGGTGGAGGTATTGTTACAGTTTAACTGTACACAGGTAGGTGAAGGTAGAGTTACGGTTTACCTGTAAACAGGTAGGTGAAGGTAGTGTTACAGTTTACCTGTACACAGGTAGGTGAAGGTAGAGTTACAGTTTACCTGTACACAGGTAGGTGAAGGTAGTGTTACAGTTTACCTGTACACAGGTAGGTGAAGGTAGTGTTTCAGTTGACCTGTACACAGGTAGGTGAAGGTAGAGTTACGGTTTACCTGTAAACAGGTGGGTGAAGGTAGTGTTACAGTTTACCTGTACACAGGTAGGTGAAGGTAGTGGTACAGTTTACCTGTACACAGGTAGGTGAAGGTAGTGTTACGGTTTACCTGTAAACAGGTGGGTGAAGGTAGTGTTACGGTTTACCTGTAAACAGGTAGGTGGAGGTATTGTTACAGTTTAACTGTACACAGGTAGGTGGAGGTATTGTTACAGTTTAACTGTACACAGGTAGGTGGAGGTAGAGTTACGGTTTACCTGTACACAGGTAGGTGGAGGTATTGTTACAGTTTAACTGTACACAGGTAGGTGAAGGTAGAGTTACGGTTTACCTGTAAACAGGTAGGTGAAGGTAGTGTTACAGTTTACCTGTACACAGGTAGGTGGAGGTATTGTTACAGTTTAACTGTACACAGGTAGGTGAAGGTAGAGTTACGGTTTACCTGTAAACAGGTAGGTGAAGGTAGTGTTACAGTTTACCTGTACACAGGTAAGTGAAGGTAGTGTTACAGTTTACCTGTACACAGGTAGGTGAAGGTAGTGTTTCAGTTTACCTTTACACAGGTAGGTAAAGGTAGTGTTACAGTTTACCTGTACACAGGTAGGTGAAGGTGGTGTTACAGTTTAGATTCGTTCTGGATGCCCTCACATCAATCAAATCCATCAGCATCTAAATAAACAGAGCCCTGTACTGAAGTATCAGTCAAACCGGATCAATCAAAAGGATCAAGTCAGGACACGTTTGTACTGAAAATATAGGAAAACAAACACGCGCAGCTCTGACACTCGGTCTGAACACTGGAGAGGAGGATGATGATGAATGTGTCCGGCGTCCTGCGCCGCGCTGACACGTCTGGCTGGGCCGTAATTGAATGATCATTACAGTGAAGCTACAGCAGAGAGCGAGAGAACGGAGGATCCGCGACCGACTGACGTTTAGAGCTCCTGATTTATGAGAGAACCCCCCCCTCAGTCTGGCACTCCGGTGGGCAATAAAGACAGGAGCTTATCGCCCGCAGGTACACGCACACCGGCACATCTGACAAATGTGCTTCCTTAATGTTCGAGCCTGAATAGAACTATCCGTTAAAACGCCACCACAAAGCCTTTCAGGGCTCGCTCGCTCGCTCACTCCTCTTTATACGCTCCCTTTATTCCACAGCGGCTCTCCTCCTCTTTTCTCTCCGCCCTGCTTTTCCTGCTCGCGGCTTTCTAAAAGGAAGCCAAGCCGGAGATAATGCGGTCGAGCGCGAGTCTGAGTGCAACTTTTAAACAGGACACACGTTTACAACATTCCCAATTCAGTACCTGAACTTTAGTACATACGACTGTAAAAAAAAAAAACAAGCAGTGACGTATACATACAGTGTTAAAGGAACCCCGGCTGGTAACACTTGTAAGAGTTAATATGTTGTAATGACTCTAAATTATTAATACACTTTATAAAAAATCACCAAAAGTATCAGATTTATTTATAAATTAACTTTTATTCTAAATATTTATCATTTATCATATATGCCTGCCTGCTGGGTAGATGAGGTCAGATGGTTTCAGGTCTGAACTGGACTGTGGTGTGAAGGAGTGAATGTTAGTTACTAACTAGCTTAAAGAAAACCATGTACATTGTGTTGTTGATGTTGTTTCAGTGAAAGGCAGTGTGAAGACTGATATTAGTCTAAACAGCTTCACAAACATAAACAAGGAGAACAGTTAGTGAAGCAGCGTGTGGACCAACACAGCTACCCAAAGACCCCCGCTCTGCTCTCCTCACTTCAGTCTGGATGAGTTGGAGTGGTTCAGTAGACCACCGTGAACGTGAACATGCGCTGGACTCTCTCCTGAGAACGTTTAGCGTTAGCGTCAGCTGCTTCTCCTCGTTTGTGGATCCTGAAGGTGAAAGTAGAGTCTTAGTAGTGAACATACTACTCACTAATAAAGGAGTGTGAAGCTCAGAGACACTCCCGTTCAGTGTGTCTAGCTGTTTACTGAGTGTGAATGTTTCCTGCTAGAAAGCGGAGCTCCTTTAACAGACACTCTCCTTCTCCGTCAACACCGACACACAGCTTCACAACAACTCCAGCAGTGTGTCACTCTCTCCTCCACCCTCTCTGTTCACCATTTACACTAACGTGGTGTGTGATGTCACCGCTGATGTCAGAAATGTTGAGTTCTAGTTCAAACTGTAAAGACTGAACAGTAGCATGTTTAATAGCTAGCTGTGCTCGAGCGTGACGTCACTACCCGCTGATCACGTCAGTAGATACAACAATGGAGACCAACGTGCAGCGGATTTTACACTAAATCTAATAAATCTGATACTTTTAGTGATTTTTAACAGAAAATCTAATAAATCTGATAGTTTTAGTCATTTTTAACACAAAATCTAATAAATCTGATACTTTTAGTGATTTTTAACACAAAATCTAATAAATCTGATAGTTTTAGTGATTTTTAACAACCTGTTTAATAATTTAGAGTCATTTAAACCATTTTAAGGATTACAAGTGTTACCAGCCGGGGTTCCCTTTAATTTGAAACCCAGGTTGTGATGTTTTTATATTATCCAGAAATGTTGGGAATGTCATATCACTACTTTTGTTTTGCTCTCTTGTCATTTCCATGTGCTTCTGTTTGTTTTGGTTTTTAGCTCCTCCCTGCCTGTTCCTAGTTTGTGGCTCCTTCCTTTTCCAGGTGCTCCACATCTGGCCTTGTGTATTTATACCCCTGTGTGTTTCTGTCCTCTGCTTTTAATCCTGACTCAAAAGCAGAAATCAGGTCCCTCCAGTCTGTCTCTCTGTCTCTGTCTCTCTGTCTCTCTCTCTGTCTCTGTCTCTCTGTCTCTCTCTCTGTCTCTCTCTCTCTGTCTCTCTCTCTGTCTCTCTCTCTGTCTCTCTCTCAGTCTCTCCCTCAGTCTCTCTTTCTCTCTTAGTCTCTCTCAGTCTCTTTCTCTCAGTCTCTCTCTGTCTCTTTCTCTTAGTCTCTCTCTCAGTCTCTCTTTCTCTCTTAGTCTCTCTCTCAGTCTCTCTGTCTCTCTCTCTCTCTCTCTCTCTCAGTCTCTCTTTCTCTCTTAGTCTCTCTCAGTCTCTTTCTCTCAGTCTCTCTCTGTCTCTTTCTCTTAGTCTCTCTCTGTCTCTTTCTCTCAGTCTCTCTCTGTCTCTTTCTCTTAGTCTCTCTCAGTCTCTTTCTCTCTCTCTCTCTCAGTCTCTCTTTCTCTCTTTGTCTCTCTCAGTCTCTTTCTCTCAGTCTCTCTCTGTCTCTTTCTCTTAGTCTCTCTCTGTCTCTTTCTCTCAGTCTCTCTTTGTCTCTTTCTCTTAGTCTCTCTCTCAGTCTGTCTCTGAGTCTCTCTCAGTCTCTCTCTCTCTCAGTCTCTCTCTCAGTCTCTCTCTCTCTCTCTCTCTCTCTCTCTCTCTCTGTATCTGGGTTTAATGCTATTGTAAATCTGAAATTGTCAGAATCATTGTGAAAAGTGCTGCTGATGCCGGGTTACTGGCAGTGCGTCTCCGGCGGCCGCTCTCGGGATCAATGGAGCGCTGTTAGCCGCGAGCCGAAAGGCCGGAAGATTTCCCCTCTTATGTAAGAGCATCGACTTACATTGTAGGAGGAATTGCTCGCTGGAGCAGGCCGGCCGCTCACGTGGCTCCATATCGACTGAAAAACACAACCTGAAGACATCCACTCCCGTCACAGCGGCCTCGCCGACTCGGCTCTCCTCCGGCTTAACCATAGAACCCGATTCAGAAACACCGGAGCACACACGCGTCCGGGAGGGAGACCAAGAGAGAGAGGTGGACACCGCAGGGCTGCTGCTGGAGGGTTTAAACACTGTGTCCACTCACTGTCCACTCTATTAGACACTCCTACTACTTGCTGGTCCACCTTGTAGATGTAAAGTCAGAGACAGTAGCTCAGGACACCACTCATAGGAAGCCACCCACAGGACACCACCCACAGGACATCACCTACAGGACACCGGCCATAGGAAGCCACTCACAGGACACTGCTCACAGGACATCACCCACAGGACGCCACCAATAGGAAGCGACCCACAGGACGCTGCCCACAGGACATCACCCACAGGACATCACCCACAGGACACCACCCATAGGAAGCCATCCACAGGACGCTGCCCACAGGACATCACCCACAGGACGCCACCCATAGGAAGCCATCCACAGGACGCTGCCCACAGGACATCACCCACAGGACACCACCCATAGGAAGCCACCCACAGGATGCTGCCCACAGGACATCACCCACAGGACACCGGCCATAGGAAGCCACCCACAGGACACTGCCCACAGGACATCACCTACAGGACACCGGCCATAGGAAGCCACTCACAGGACACTGCTCACAGGACATCACCCACAGGACGCCACCAATAGGAAGCGACCCACAGGACGCTGCCCACAGGACATCACCCACAGGACACCACCCATAGGAAGCCACCCACAGGACGCTGCCCACAGGACATCACCCACAGGACATCACCCACAGGACACCACCCTCAGGAAGCCACCCACAGGATGCTGCCCACAGGACATCACCCACAGGACACCGGCCATAGGAAGCCACCCACAGGACACTGCCCACAGGACATCACTCACAGGGCGCCACCCATAGGAAGCCACCCACAGGACGCTGCCCACAGGACATCACCCACAGGACACCGGCCATAGGAAGCCACCCACAGGACGCCACCCACAGGACGCCACCCACAGGACGCCACCCATAGGAAGCCACCCACAGGATGCTGCCCACAGGACATCACCCACAGGACGCCACCCATAGGAAGCCACCCGCAGGACGCCACCCACAGGACATCACCCACAGGACGCTGGCCATAGGAAGCCACCCACAGGACACCGCCCACAGGACACCACCCATAGGAAACCACCCACAAGACAACGCTCACAGGACGGTGTTGTCGGGATAGTTCTGACTTTTATCATTAATTATTATGTGTTTATTAATCTGAGGTTGATTTTAAGGTCACCAACTTTGTTCTTTGAGCTTTTTTCTCTACTTATAACGTTCGTGCGGGTTTATGTTTTAAAACTGGTTGATGTTCTTGATCCTGTAGAATTGTTTTGGAACTGTTTGGTGCCAATGCACGGATAGCTCTGGTAGAAAGCTTTCCAGAACACTGTAATAGCTGCAAACTCCACATTAATGCAAAACTTATGCAGTTATGCTAGTCAGGTGTCCACATACATTTGGCCATGTAGTGTATTTACAGTGCAGTTTGTAAAAAAAAGGATCTGTGACCTGAAACCTACACCAGAAATACCAGAGAAATTAGGAGCCACCATCTGTACCATCATCCCTCGAGTATCAGATACTAACAATAAAGAGAACGAAGTGAATGTGGTGGCTTTAAAACAAACACAGCATCACACAAAACTACTCGGAGCTTCTCTGTTCACTGTCTGTCTCTGTCAGCTTTTGCCAAACTTATCCCGTCAGATTTTTGGCTTACGGATCGGATTAGGTCCCGAAATCTCTCGACGTGGTTTGCTGGTTCAGAACTGGAGCCAAAATCCGGCTGAATAACTACGGAGAGGAGAAAAGCCCCCAAATCCAAGCTTTCCTTCGTCAATACTGTTCTTATTTCACAGACAGAACCAGACTGTTCCTGAAATTCCACTGATTCTTTACATAATTAGCTGGTTAACGTGTAAACAGAGCGTGGCTCGGTTCTAGATACAGTCAGGAATGGAACCAGACGTCCACCTCTAAAAGCTCCTCACAGAAAGTTCTTACAGTAGATGTTATAAATACACTGTCTGATTCTGAGACGCTGTTCATGATAGTTTAGAGAAGATCTCAGTCTTAAACTCCATTCATGGTGGAGGGATACATGCAGGACGCTGTGAGGTTCAAATAGTCCCCAAAGAAAACCTAGTATTTTCAGATCTTCCACATTTTACCATCAACATCCAGATAAACTCAGAAGACACGTGTAGCTTCACTGGTGGGTTTCATAGTAAATACGATGTGTAGATTAGTGCTGTAGACATGGAGACCCCTGGTTACCATCAACACCACTGTAAACACCATCACCACCACTGTAAACATCACCACCACCACTGTAAACAACACCACCACCACTGTAAACACCATCACAGCAACTGTAAACACCATCACCACCACTGTAAACAACACAACCACCACTGTAAACATCACCACCACTGTAAACACCATCACCACCACTGTAAACACCATCACAGCAACTGTAAACACCATCACCACCACCACTGTAAACACCATCACCACCAGCACTGTAAACACCATCACCACCAGCACTGTAAACACCATCACCACCACCATTGTAAACATCCCCAGCACTGAGTGGTTAGTCTGGAATTCTCCTGTACAGTAGTTCAGTAGTGAGGAGGTAGTGTGTGTTAGGTAAATGTTCAGGTGTCTGGGCGTCTCTGGTTGGAGGTGCTGGTTGAACTGGATAGCGCTGCTGCTGCTGCTGTAGGATCTGTTACACTCATTCAGAAGAAGAAGACTAACCGAAGCTGACAGTGTATAATCCTCCGATTACATAAGCACTCAGAGACGAGCAGGCCGGGTCCAGACTAGACTCAGCGATCACAGAACACACCACAGACAGAACTACAGACACACCCTCCGGTCAGACTAACTCACTAACCACAGGGCGGCTAACGTCCACTCAGAGAGATATACAACACTCAGAGTGACGAGAGGCTTTACTGTTAACTACAGAGAGACACTGAGAGAAAGAGAAAGACAAAGATGAGAAAGAAAAGGAGAGGACATGCAGAGAAAGAGAGAGACAAAGAAAAAACAGATAGAAAAATAAAAAAGGAGGGGGTGAAAGAAAGAAAGAAAGAAAGAAAGAAAGAAAGAAAGAGATAGAGAAGACAGAAAGAAAACAAATACGAAAGAGAAGAGAGAGGATGAGACGGGAGACAGAGAGAGAAAAGAAAAAGACTGAGAGAGATACATTGAGATGGTGTTTACAGTGGTGGTGGTGATGGTGTTTACAGTGGTGGTGATGGTGTTTACAGTGGTGGTGATGGTGTTTACAGTGGTGGTGGTGATGATGTTTACAGTGGTGGTGATGGTGTTTACAGTGGTGGTGATGATGTTTACAGTGGTGGTGACGGTTTTTATAGTGGTGGTGATGATCTATACAGTGGTGGTGATGGTGTTTACAGTGGTGGTGATGGTGTTTACAGTGGTGGTGACGGTGTTTACAGTGGTAGTGATGTTTACTGTGGTGGTGATGATGTTTACAGTGGTGGTGATGTGTACAGTGGTGGTGATGGTGTTTACAGTGGTGGTGACGGTGTTTACAGTGGTGGTGATAGTGTTTACAGTGGTGGTGATGGTGTTTACAGTGGTGGTAATGTTGTTTGCAGTGGTGGTGATGTTTACAGTGGTGGTGATGGTGTTTACAGTGGTGGTGATGCTGTTTACAGTGGTGGTGATGGTGTTTACAGTGGTGATGATGTTTACAGTGGTGGTGATAGTGTTTACAGTGGTGGTGATGGTGTTTACTGTGGTGGTGATGATGTTTACAGTGGTGGTGATGGTGTTTACAGTGGTGATGATGTTTACAGTGGTGGTGATGGTGTTTACAGTGGTGGTGATGGTGTTTACTGTGGTGGTGATGATGTTTACAGTGGTGGTGATGGTGTTTACTGTGGTGGTGATGATGTTTACAGTGGTGGTGATGGTGTTTACAGTGGTGGTGATGGTATTTACAGTGGTGGTGATGATGGTGTTTACAGTGGTGGTAATGATGTTTATAGTGGTGGTGATGGTGTTTACAGTGTTGGTGGTGATGATGTTTACAGTGGTGGTGATGGTGTTTACAGTGGTGGTGATGGTGTTTACAGTGTTGGTGGTGATGATGTTTACGGTGGTGGTGATGGTGTTTACAGTGGTGGTGATGGTGTTTACAGTGGTGGTGATGGTGTTTACAGTGGTGGTGATGATGGTGTTTACAGTGGTGGTGATGGTGTTTACAGTGGTGGTGATGATGTTTACAGTGGTGGTGATGATGGTGTTTACAGTGGTGGTGATGGTGTTTACAGTGGTGGTGATGGTGTTTAAAGTGGTGGTGATGGTAACCAGGGGTCTCCATGTCTACAACACTAATCTACACACTGTATTTACTATGAAACCCACCAGTGGAGCTACACGTGTCTTCTGAGTTTATCTGGATGTTGATGGTAAAATGTGGAAGATCTGAAAATACTAGGTTTTTTTGGGGACTATTTGAACCTCACAGCGTCCTGCATGTATCCCTCCACCATGAAGATACACTGAGTGCTGCCTCACCTGGACTCCATGGTGTCTTTGGTCAGGTAGACGATCCAGTAGACCAGGTTGAAGGCGCCGAAGCTCAGAGGGAAGAGGATGCGGGAGTATTTATCGATGATGCTAGTTCCCGCTAGCATGGCGTTAGCAGGCACCGCGGACCCCTGCTGGCGGAAGTCTGGCGGGGGCGGGGTAGAGAAGCAGGGGGGCGTTTCCCTCTGGGACAGAGAATTCAACCTCTTCTTCAACACACCTCCGGGGTCCAACGGGGGCTGAACCCCCAACAACAACACAAATACAAATGAGCATCAAGTTCAGGAACAAACAAACAAAGCATTTCAGTGCAGTCAATCAATCAATCAATCAATCAATCAATCACCCTTTATATAAACTCTAGAGTACATAAAAAATGTATAAAAGGCATTTGAGATAATAATAACTTGACATAATAATAAATAAAAAACTGAATGAAAATCTAAATTAAGCAAAAACAAGACTAAAGAAGAAACTGAAGAATAAATAAAATGATGTTAAAAGTTCAAACGATCAAATGATCAAAGGCTTTAGATCAATGAAGTCTTAACTGATCGTTCACTGAGGATCCTAACATTTTGGCTAAGCCTGATAGTTTTGATGTCGGTCTAAAGTGAGTAAGACCTGAAACATTACCTACTAAGTGGAGCTTCTAACTGAACACTTTATTAGAAACACCCACCTTGTGCTTCCACTAAGTGGCCACTTTATTAGAAACACCAACCCTGTGCTTCCACTAACTGGCCACTTGATAAGAAACACCCACCCTGTGCTTCCACTAACTGGCCATTTAATTAGAAACACCAACCGTGTGCTTCCACTAAATGGCCACTTTATCAGAAACACTAGCCTTGTGCTTCCACTAACTGGCCAATTTACTGTAAACACCAACTTTGTGCTTCCACAAACTGGCCACTTTATTAGAAACTGTGAGCACCATTTGGGCCACTGTTGCAGGACCAGCAGGGTTAGAGTTATTTCTGTGACTGTGTGGCGCCGGGGCCGGTGGATGATTGTTCACTTGGGCCCCATCAGTGACCCACATGGACAAAACACACACTGGGCCCATATGGAGCCAATAGAGAAATCTTTGTGGGGCCCAACTGGGTTGTCTAAAGGGGACCCAACTGGCAGCCCAACTTTAACCCATGTGGGCCGCACACGGACCGGCTGGCTGGTATGTTAGCTTTCGTTGGAGTCATTAGCCGCACAGCTAAGGAAGCGATCGTCACACCAAGCTCTCGACTGAGGGACTAATTGGGGTGAACATGGTGTGAATAGCCGTTTCTTTGCCGTTAGCGCTGCTAAACGAGGCTTGTTTAATAACTTCGTCACCTTTAAGGTATGAAGCGAAGCAGTACAGCGAGCAGCTCTGGCTCAGGCGAGCAGCCGGTCCTCCCGGGCCAGCGTTGCGGGAGTGATCGCTCTCTGAAAAGGGCTTTCTGGTGTTTTTTTTTTTCTGGCAGCGTCTGACGGCTCTGACTGGGCTTTCATGGCTGAGCAGGTTTTCAGAGCTGCGTGTCAGCTGTGTATCTCCGTGTGGCTCCTGGCTCGGCCTGCATCAATGCTGCTGCTATTTTCACCAGCGCACCAGGCAGCGCTCAACCTGGGCTAAGCGCCCGCAAAGTCCGACATCCGCACGCCGAGCTCTTCTTTCCTCTCGCCTTTCACTGCGTCTGAGCCAAAAGCAGCCGCCGCGGATAATCAGCTCGTCAGGCTTCGGTCAGAAGTGGTATTTTAGGGTTTTTCTACAGGGTTCGGGTGATACGGGCATTTTTTTACACTCCCAGTTCTGAAAAAAGGAGTTAAATGAAACGTTTGTCACTAAATTAGCTGCTGGTATTGTTAGCAGCGCTGCCAACCGGAGTGTACTGTTTACCTGTTCAGCATAAATCACTCCATTTACATTAAACCAGAAACACCTTCTACACCTACACACCACTTAAAAGGAACCCCAGCTGGTAACCCTTGTAATCATTAATATGGTGTAAATGACTCTAAATTATTAGGACAGGTTGTTAAAAATCACTAAAAGTATCAGATTTATTAGATTTTCTGTTAAAAATCACTAAAAGTATCAGATTTATTAGATTTTCTGTTAAAAATCACTAAAAGTATCAGATTTATTAGATTTAGTGTAAAATCCGCTGCACGTTGGTCTCCATTGTTGTATCTACTGACGTGATCAGCGGGTAGTGACGTCACGCTCGAGCACAGCTAGCTATTAAACATGCTACTGTTCAGTCTTTACAGTTTGAACTAGAACTCAACATTTCTGACATCAGTGGTGACATCACACACCACGTTAGTGTAAATGGTGAACAGAGAGTGTGGAGGAGAGAGTGACACAGTGCTGGAGTTGTTGTGAAGCTGTGTGTTGGTGTTGACGGAGAAGGAGAGTGTCTGTTAAAGGAGCTCCGCTTTCTAGCAGGAAACATTCACACTCAGTAAACAGCTAGATACACTGAACGGGAGTGTCTCTGAGCTTCACACTCCTTTATTAGTGAAGTAGTATGTTCACTACTAAGACTGGACTTTCACCTTCAGGATCCACAAACGAGGAGAAGCAGCTGACGCTAACGCTAAACGTTCTCAGGAGAGAGTCCAGCGCATGTTCACGTTCACGGATCTTCTCGCGGTTCTCCATAATCTGGAGCTTCTGGACTTCCTGTGTGGGGAAACTGTGACACTGCATTGTGTTTTAGTCTAAACTTAAAACCAACAGCCTCCGTCAAGTCTCTCCCCAGTGGTGGTCTACTGAACCACTCCAACTCATCCAGACTGAAGTGAGGAGAGCAGAGCGGGGGTCTTTGGGTAGCTGTGTTGGTCCACACGCTGCTTCACTAACTATTCTCCTTGTTTATGTTTGTGAAGCTGTTTAGACTAATATCAGTCTTCACACTGCCTTTCACTGAAACAACATCAACAACACAATGTACATGGTTTTCCTTTAAGCTAGTTAGTAACTAACATTCACTCCTTCACACCACAGTCCAGTTCAGACCTGAAACCATCTGACCTCATCTACCCAGCAGGCATTGCTCATCAGAGATAATGTCTGTGTCCGTATGTTAAATATTTAGAATAAAAGTGTTAATTTATAAATAAATCTGATACTTTTGGGGAATTTTTATTTAAGTGTATTAATAATTTTGAGTTATTACACCATATTAACTCTTACAAGTGTTACCCGGGGTTCCTTTAAGGCAGGGCAGGGAGGGGCAACTCTGAGAAACTTGGGCTGGAGTTCTGGGTGGTTTCGGCCGTGGTCCTTTATTCACGCAGCGTGCTCGAGATTCCCAACTAGATTTCAGGAAGGGTCTGAATTCCAAGTACAGATCAGCATTTCAATACATAGTTCTATCCAAGGACATTAAACTCAGAGCTGGATCCCAGTATCTCAACATACAGTGAGCAGGTTGCTGATTGGATGATAGCAGGTAGCATGTATAGCTGGTTGTGAACAGAGAGAGGCTCCGCCCACTGTACGTTACTGAAATGAAGAGGAAGCGTTACGTTACAGACAATCGAGTTCAGCACTCAGTGTGGAAATTGCTTGAGATTCCCTGGATTTCCAACTTCAGGACGTTTCATTATAAACTTCATACTCGGAGATCAGACATGTCCGAATTCCAAGTACGGATCAGTATTTCAGTACATACTTCCCTTCAAAAGTATTAAACTCCGCCCACTTCAGCAGCTTAATACTGATCCATACTTGGAATACTGACATTTCTGACCTTCGACTAGGAAGTTTATAAAGAAACGCTTCCTGAAGTTGGAATTCCAGTTGGGAATCTCGAGCAATTTCCACACTGAATGCTGAACTCGGTGGTCTGTAACGTACACACACATGCAGCACTTACACAAGCCTTCAGTTCAGAGACATACAGGGGCGGAGCCACTCTCTGCTCACATCCAATCAGCTGTACACACCACCTACTATCATCCAAACAACAACGAGCTCACTGAATGTTGGGATACTGGGATCCAGCATTGAGTTTAATGTACTGAACAGGTAGATAGAAGTGGCTCCACTCCGTCACTCCAAACCTCCTCCAACATATTCCTCAAAGCTGGCTGCTCTTTTCCCAGTCCTAAAACAGGACTCGACTTGGAAGCTCGGTTAGGAAGAAGGTAGGCACGTTTACAGCAGATGTAACGATGTCCTGTAAACGACTGGTGGAGTGTGAACTTCCAGCTGAGCAGCTTTCGGCTGATCTACATTTGGGATTAAGAGGAAAACTGTGGCTATGCAGGTGAACAGGGAGAGAGAGCAGAAGCGTTGGGAGGTTTAGGAACAGCTCCAGTGAGTAAGACACACTTCCTTTGTTCCCCCACAAAGCTGCAAGGCCTCTCCACCCACCAGCACCGGCACCAGCTCGGCTACCGCAGAGCAAACACAACCCCGGCACGTCAGACGCACCAACACGAGATCTCGCGCTGACGTCAGGAGCCGCTGGGAAATTCCCTTCACTCATTCATTCCTTTATTACGTGGATCAGTTCCCGCCCTTTCCCTCGTGGTCATCACTTAGAGCCGGCGCAGGGTTTCGCCGTTTGGCCGGCGGCAATCTGAACATTTCCCTCTCCGTCTAACCGAGCTCCTTACGTAACGACACTCCACTGGCCGTCTCCTCCGTCTAGTCTCATCAAAGAGAGAGCACGCGGGATGCAGGGGGGAGGGGCGCTGTAGCAGCCCTGCCCCTCAGTTGGAATACTGTCCCACCTCAGTTGGAATATTATTCTTCTTCGGATGGAATTCTGTAAACCTTCTGCAGATAAATTGTTGGAATCCCACCTCCTCCTCTTAGTCAGAACAGTCGGAATTCTGTGCCTACTTGGCTGTGATTCTTTGCCCCCGCAGTTGGAATATGGATTCCATCAGTTCCATCAGAAAAAAAACTGTTACCCTTCAGTCAGAAAACCATCCCACATTAGATGCAATATAATTCCCGTTAAATGGAATATTGTTCCTCTTTGGATGAAATTCTGTAAACCATCTGTAGAAAAATTGTGGCAGCTCAGCTGAGTGCCCCTCAGTTGGGATTCTGTGCTCCCTTAGTTGGAATTCATTGCCCCCTCAGTTGGAATTCTGTGCCTCCGCAGTTGGAATACTGATTCCATCAGTTCCTTCAGTAAAAAACACTGTGACCTTTCAGTCAGAATACCGTCCCACATTAGATGCAATAAAATTCTCTTTAGTTGGAATATTGTGCCACCTCACTTGGAAAACTGTTGAAATGTTCCTCTCCCCACCTTAGTTGTCTCGCTTCATTCGGAATTCCCTTCTGTAGAGGTACTGGATTATTACTCCCCTCAACTTTGTTCCTCCAATTATTTTCCACTTTGGTTGGAATACCGTCCCCTCTCAGTTGGAATACTCTTCCTCCAACTTTGCTCCTCCAATTGTTTTCCACTTTGGTTGGAATAGTGTTTCCCTCAGTTGGGAAACGGCAATCTTTCATTCAAAATTCTTTCCTCCCTAAGCCAGAATACTGTTTCCCCTCAGTTTGAATACTGCCCCCCAGTTGGAATATTATTCCCACTCAAATGGAATACTGTTTGCTCCTACTTGGAATACACTCCCACCTCAGTAGGAAAAAGAGGACAATTTATTTGGAATACTGTTCTTCCTCAGTTATAACATTGTTCCTTCTCAAATACCATTCAGGCTTAGTCATAATGTTGTGTCCCCACAGCTGGAATACTAATCCCCCTCATTTAAAATATTGCTCCTCATTTGGAATACTGCCTCCCTGTCAGAACTTGGCCCACTTTCATATATTAGTCCACCATAGTTGAAGCCCTCAGTTGAAATATTGTTCCCACTGAGAAGGAATATTATTTCCCCATGGTTGGAATAAAAACCTCTTTTTGTTTGGAATAACGTTCCTCCTCATTTGGAATTCTGCTAACCCCAGTCGGAATAGCTGACTAGAAGAAGCCCTGCGCTGTCATTTCCTGGTGACATATCAAAAAGTCGCCGCCCTTCCTTTGTTCACTAACGAATCTGGCTGAGCCCGGAATAACAAAATATTGGAATAAACATTGTTGCCATGGTAATCACATTGTTAGCTGTTTCTTTATTGATTGATTATTAAATCAGATAAGCTGATAATTGACTGAAGGTCAGTCTCGCTTCTATCTCGTCTCTCTGGCTGGACTAACCAGGCCGGCGCTGGAGTGAGAGTAAGTGGAAGAGGAAGAAGAGAAGGAGGAAAATTACCGAAACAACTTCCCCGTCGTTCCCGGCAGCCGTTGCCATGGTAGCTCGAGCGGCATTGGCCCGGCGAAGCTCCCGGTTTGCCTGCAGAGTGGAGAAATAATTGACAGCGGCGAACTCGATGAGGGCGGAGAAGACAAACGCGAAGCAGACGGCGATGAACCAGTCCATAGCGGTGGCGTAGGACACTTTCGGGAGGGAGTGACGGGC
This sequence comes from Megaleporinus macrocephalus, assembly GCA_021613375.1. NCBI lineage: Eukaryota > Metazoa > Chordata > Actinopteri > Characiformes > Anostomidae > Megaleporinus > Megaleporinus macrocephalus. The sequence continues at coordinate 1,845,581 of CM038717.1, read as the reverse complement.
ACTGATACTCAGAGTGGTCATCGTTAGTACAGTGGTGATTCCTGCAACACAACAAACAACACAATATATAACACAACAAACAACACAACAAACAACACAACATACAACACAATATATAACACAACAAACAACACAACATACAACACAACAAACAACACAACATACAACACAATATATAACACAACATACAACACAACAAACAACACAACATACAACACAATATATAACACAACAAACAACACAACATACAACACAACATACAACACAATATATAACACAACAAACAACACAACATACAACACAACAAACAACACAACATACAACACAATATATAACACAACAAACAACACAACATACAACACAACAAACAACACAACATACAACACAATATATAACACAACAAACAACACAACAAACAACACAACATACAACACAACATACAACACAACATACAACACAACAAACAACACAACAAAAAACACAGCATACAACACAACAAACAACACAACAAACAACACAACATACAACACAGCATGTAACACAACAAACAACACAATATATAAAACAACATACAACACAACAAACAACACAACAAACAACACAACATACAACACAGCATACAACACAACAAACAACACAACATACAACACAACAAACAACACAAGATACAACACAACATACAACACAACATACAACACAACATACAACACAATATATAACACAACAAACAACACAACAAACAACACAACATACAATACAATATATAACACAACAAACAACACAACAAACAACACAATATATAACACAACAAACAACACAACAAACAACACAACATACAACACAATATATAACACAACATACAACACAACAAACAACACAACAAACAACACAATATATAACACAACATACAACACAATATATAACACAACGAACAACACAATATATAACACAACAAACAACACAACAAACTACACAACATACAACACAACAAACAACACAAGAAACAACACAACATCCAACACAACATACAACACAACATATAACACAACATATAACACAACATCCAACACAACATACAACACAGCATACAACACAACAACACAACATACAACACAATATATAACACAACAAACAACACAACAAACAACACAATATATAACACAACAAACAACACAACAAACAACACAACATACAACACAACAAACAACACAAAATATAACACAACAAACAACACAACAAACAACACAACATACAACACAACATACAACACAACAAACAACACAATATATAACACAACATACAACACAATATATAACACAACATACAACACAATATATAACACAACAAACAACACAATATATAACACAACAAACAACACAACAAACAACACAACATACAACACAACAAACAACACAAGAAACAACACAACATACAACACAACAAACAACACAACATACAACACAATATATAACACAACAAACAACACAATATATAACACAACAAACAACACAACAAACAACACAACATACAACACAACATACAACACAATATATAACACAACAAACAACACAACAAACAACACAACAAACAACACAACATACAACACAACAAACAACACAAGAAACAACACAACATACAACACAACAAACGACACAATGTATAACACAACAAACAACACAATATATAACACAACAAACAACACAACAAACAACACAACGAACAACACAATATATAACACAACAAACAACACAACAAACAACACAACAAACAACACAACATACAACACAGCAGTCAACTCACAGCATCTATAAGACCTTCACACTGATCAGCTCCACTGACCACACAGGAGAACTCTGTAGCTCTATATTTACACACTGTAGTTCATCTGATTCTCTGTATACTTTGTTCTAGGGACCAGCAAGTAGGATAGCTTAATGAATGAGAAAAGAAAGAGAGATTAAATGAGAGAAGAGAAGAGAAGAGAAGAGAAGAGAAGAGAAGAGAAGAGAAGAGAAGAGAAAAGAGAATGAGTTATAGGAAGAGAAGAGAAGAGAAAAGAGAATGAGTTATAGGAAGAGAAGAGAAGAGAAGAGAAAAGAGAATGAGTTATAGGAAGAGAAGAGAAGAGAAGAGAAGAGAAGAGAATGAGTTATAGGAAGAGAAGAGAAGAGAAGAGAAGAGAATGAGTTATAGGAAGAGAAGAGAAGAGAAGAGAATGGGTTATAGGAAGAGAAGAGAAGAGAAGAGAATGAGTTATATGAAGAGAAGAGAAGAGAATGAGTTATAGGAAGAGAAGAGAAGAGAAGAGAAGAGAAGAGAAGAGAATGAGTTATAGGAAGAGAAGAGAAGAGAATGAGTTATAGGAAGAGAAGAGAATGAGTTATAGGACGAGAAGAGATGAGAAGAGAAGAGAAAAGAAGAGAAGAGAATGAGTTATAGGAAGAGAAGAGAAGAGAAGAGAGGAGAAGAGAAGAAAATGAGTTATAGGAAGAGAAGAGAAGAGAAAAGAATGAGTTATAGGAAGAGAAGAGAAGAGAGGAGAAGAAAGGAGAAGAGAAGAGAAGAGAAGAGAATGAGTTATAGGAAGAGAAGAGAAGAGAAGAGAGAAGAGAAGAGAATGAGTTATAGAAAGAGAAGAGAAGAGAAGAGAGGAGAAGAGAAGAGAATGGGTTATAGGAAGAGAAGAGAAGAGAGGAGAAGAGAAGAGAAGAGAATGAGTTATAGGAAGAGAAGAGAAGAGAAGAGAAGAGAGGAGAAGAGAAGAGAAGAGAATGAGTTATAGGAAGAGAAGAGAAGAGAAGAGAAGAGAAGAGAAGAGAGGAGAAGAGAAGAGAAGAGAAGAGAATGAGTTACAGGATGAGAAGAGAAGAGAAGAGAATGAGTTATAGGAAGAGAAGAGAGGAGAAGAGAAGAGAAGAGAATGAGTTATAGGAAGAGAAGAGAATAGAAGAGAAGAGAAGAGAATGAGTTATAGGAAGAGAAGAGAAGAGAAAAGAGAATGAGTTATAGGAAGAGAAGAGAGGAGAAGAGAAGAGAAGAGAATGAGTTATAGGAAGAGAAGAGAAGAGAAGAGAAGAGAGGAGAAGAGAAGAGAAGAGAAGAGAAGAGAAGAGAATGGGTTATAGGAAGAGAAGAGAAGAGAAGAGAAGAGAGGAGAAGAGAAGAGAAGAGAATGAGTTATAGGAAGAGAAGAGAAGAGAAGAGAAGAGAGGAGAAGAGAAGAGAAGAGAATGAGTTATAGGAAGAGAAGAGAAGAGAAGAGAAGAGAAGAGAAGAGAGGAGAGAGAAGAGAAGAGAGAATGAGTTACAGGATGAGAAGAGAAGAGAAGAGAATGAGTTATAGGAAGAGAAGAGAGGAGAAGAGAAGAGAAGAGAATGAGTTATAGGAAGAGAAGAGAATAGAAGAGAAGAGAAGAGAATGAGTTATAGGAAGAGAAGAGAAGAGAAAAGAGAATGAGTTATAGGAAGAGAAGAGAGGAGAAGAGAAGAGAAGAGAATGAGTTATAGGAAGAGAAGAGAAGAGAAGAGAAGAGAGGAGAAGAGAAGAGAAGAGAAGAGAAGAGAATGAGTTACAGGATGAGAAGAGAAGAGAAGAGAATGAGTTATAGGAAGAGAAGAGAGGAGAAGAGAAGAGAAGAGAATGAGTTATAGGAAGAGAAGAGAGGAGAAGAGAAGAGAAGAGAATGAGTTATAGGAAGAGAAGAGAGGAGAAGAGAAGAGAAGAGAATGAGTTATAGGAAGAGAAGAGAAGAGAAGAGAAGAGAAGAGAATGAGTTATAGGAAGAGAAGAGAAGAGAGGAGAAGAAAGGAGAAGAGAAGAGAAGAGAATGAGTTATAGAAGAGAAGAGAAGAGAAGAGAATGAGTTATAGAAAGAGAAGAGAAGAGAAGAGAGGAGAAGAGAAGAGAATGGGTTATAGGAAGAGAAGAGAAGAGAGGAGAAGAGAAGAGAAGAGAATGAGTTATAGGAAGAAGAAGAGAAGAGAAGAGAAGAGAAGGGAGAAGAGAAGAGAAGAGAATGAGTTATAGGAAGAGAAGAGAAGAGAAGAGAAGGAGAAGAGAAGAAAGAGAGGAGAAAGAGAAGAGAAGAGAATGAGTTACAGGATGAGAAGAGAAGAGAAGAGAATGAGTTATAGGAAGAGAAGAGAGGAGAAGAGAAGAGAAGAGAATGAGTTATAGGAAGAGAAGCAGAATAGAAGAGAAGAGAAGAGAATGAGTTATAGGAAGAGAGAGAGAAGAGAAAAGAGAATGAGTTATAGAAGAGAAGAGAGGAGAAGAGAAGAGAAGAGAATGAGTTATAGGAAGAGAAGAGAAGAGAAGAGAGAGAAGAGAAGAGAGGAGAGGAAGAGATGAGAATGAGTTATAGGAAGAGAAGAGAAGAGAAGAGAAGAGAAGTGAAGAAGAAGAGAGGAGAAGAGAAGGAGAAGAGAATGAGTTACAGGATGAGAAGAGAGAGAAGAGAATGAGTTATAGGAAGAGAAGAGAGGAGAAGAGAAGAGAAGAGAATGAGTTATAGGAAGAGAAGAGAATAGAAGAGAAGAGAAGAGAATGAGTTAAGGAAGAGAAGAGAAGAGAAAAGAGAATGAGTTATAGGAAGAGAAGAGAGGAGAAGAGAAGAGAAGAGAATGAGTTATAGGAAGAGAAGAGAGGAGAAGAGAAGAGAAGAGAATGAGTTATAGGAAGAGAAGAGAGGAGAAGAGAAGAGAAGAGAATGAGTTATAGAGAGAAGAGAAGAGAAGAGAAGAGAAAAGAAGAGTTATAGGAAGAGAAGAGAAGAGAAGAGAAGAGAAGAGAATGAGTTATAGGAAGAGAAGAGAATAGAAGAGAAGAGAAGAGATGAGTTATAGGAAGAGAAGAGAGGAGAAGAGAAGAGAAGAGAATGAGTTATAGAAAGAGAAGAGAGGAGAAGAGAGAGAAGGAGAAGAGAAGAGAAGAGATGAGAAGAGAAGAGAGAGAAGAGAATGAGTTACAGGATGAGAAGAGAGAGAAAAGAGAATGAGTTATGGAAGCGAAGAGAGAGAGAGAAGAGAAGAGAATGAGTTATAGGAAGAAGAGAGAAGAGAAGAGAAGAGAATGAGTTACAGGATGAGAAGAGAAGAGAAGAGAATGAGTTAGGGAGAAGATGAGAGAGAGAAGAGAAGAGAATGAGTATAAGGAAGAGAAGAGAGGAGAAGAGAGAGAAGAGAATGAGTTATAGAGAGAGAGAGAGAAGAGAGAGAAGAAAGAGAATGAGTTATAGGAAGAAGAGAAGAGAAAGAGAGAGAGAAAGAGAAGAGAAGAGAAGAGAATGAGATAGAAGAGAAGAGAGAGAAGAAGAAGAGAGAAGAGAAGAGAGGAGAAGATTGAGAGAGAGAGAGAAGAAGGGGAAGAGAAGAGAGAGAGTTATAGAAAGAGAAGAGAATGAGAGAGAAGAGAATGAGAGAGAGGAAGAGAGAGGGAAGAGAGGAGAAGAGAAGAGAATGGAGTTATAGGAAGAGAAGGAGAAGAGAAAGAGAATGAGTTAGGAGAGAAGAATAGAGAAGAGAAGAGAAGAAATGAGTTATAGAAGAGAAGAGTAAGAGAAGAAGAGAAGGAGAGGAGAAAGAAGAGAAGAGAATGAGTTATAGGAAGAGAAGAGAAGAGAAGAGAAGAGAAGAGAAGAGAGGAGAGAGAAGAGAAGAGAAGGAGAATGAGTTACAGGATGAGAAGAGAAGAGAAGAGAATGATTATAGGAAGAGAAGAGAGGAGAAGAGAAGAGAAGAGAAATGAGTTATAGGAAGAGAAGGAATAGAAGAGAAGAGAAGAGAATGAAGTTATAGGAAGAGAAGAGAAGAGAAAAGAGAATGAGTTATAGGAAGAGAAGAGAGGAGAAGAGAAGAGAAGAGAATGAGTTATAGAAGAGAAGAGAAGAGAAGAGAAGAGAGGAGAAGAGAAGAGAAGAGAAGAGAAGAGAAGAGAATGAGGTTACAGGATGAGAAGAGAAGAGAAGAGAATGAGTTATAGGAAGAGAAGAGAGGAGAAGAGAAGAGAAGAGAATGAGTTATAGGAAGAGAAGAGAGGAGAAGAGAAGAGAAGAGAATGAGTTATAGGAAGAGAAGAGAAGAGAAGAGAAGAGAAAAGAATGAGTTATAGGAAGAGAAGAGAAGAGAGGAGAAGAAAGGAGAAGAGAAGAGAAGAGAATGAGTTATAGGAAGAGAAGAGAAGAGAAGAGAATGAGTTATAGAAAGAGAAGAGAAGAGAAGAGAGGAGAAGAGAAGAGAATGGGTTATAGGAAGAGAAGAGAAGAGAGGAGAAGAGAAGAGAAGAGAATGAGTTATAGGAAGAGAAGAGAAGAGAAGAGAAGAGAAGAGAGGAGAAGAGAAGAGAAGAGAATGAGTTATAGGAAGAGAAGAGAAGAGAAGAGAAGAGAAGAGAAGAGAAGAGAGGAGAAGAGAAGAGAAGAGAATGAGTTACAGGATGAGAAGAGAAGAGAAGAGAATGAGTTATAGGAAGAGAAGAGAGGAGAAGAGAAGAGAAGAGAATGAGTTATAGGAAGAGAAGAGAATAGAAGAGAAGAGAAGAGAATGAGTTATAGGAAGAGAAGAGAAGAGAAAAGAGAATGAGTTATAGGAAGAGAAGAGAGGAGAAGAGAAGAGAAGAGAATGAGTTATAGGAAGAGAAGAGAAGAGAAGAGAAGAGAAGAGAGGAGAAGAGAAGAGAAGAGAAGAGAATGAGTTACAGGATGAGAAGAGAAGAGAAGAGAATGAGTTATAGGAAGAGAAGAGAGGAGAAGAGAAGAGAAGAGAATGAGTTATAGGAAGAGAAGAGAGGAGAAGAGAAGAGAAGAGAATGAGTTATAGGAAGAGAAGAGAAGAGAAGAGAAGAGAAAAGAATGAGTTATAGGAAGAGAAGAGAAGAGAAGAGAAGAGAAGAGAATGAGTTATAGGAAGAGAAGAGAATAGAAGAGAAGAGAAGAGAATGAGTTATAGGAAGAGAAGAGAGGAGAAGAGAAGAGAAGAGAATGAGTTATAGAAAGAGAAGAGAGGAGAAGAGAAGAGAAGAGAAGAGAAGAGAAGAGAAGAGAAGAGAGGAGAAGAGAAGAGAAGAGAATGAGTTACAGGATGAGAAGAGAAGAGAAAAGAGAATGAGTTATAGGAAGAGAAGAGAGGAGAAGAGAAGAGAAGAGAATGAGTTATAGGAAGAGAAGAGAAGAGAAGAGAAGAGAAGAGAAGAGAGGAGAAGAGAAGAGAAGAGAAGAGAAGAGAAGAGAAGAGAAGAGAATGAGTACAGGATGAGAAGAGAAGAGAAAAGAGAATGAGTTATAGGAAGAGAAGAGAGGAGAAGAGAAGAGAAGAGAATGAGTTATAGGAAGAGAAGAGAAGAGAAGAGAAGAGAAGAGAAGAGAGGAGAAGATGGACGATAGGAGGAGAAATGGATCTGAGGGGTCAGGCTGGGCTCAGTGATGCGTGTGAGCTGCTCAGAGAGCACCGTAGCTCCTGAATAGCTCCAGGATAAACTCCAGCTGTCTGTTCATGCGTTCTCATATAAAGGAATAAAGAGCATCCTGAGTTTAGAAGCACATCCTGAGGAACACAATGGAGTCAGTGTCGTTTCTCTGAACAGCCTGTTAGACACTCCATGTCTTCCTGATGTCCCGTCATTAAGGTTCCTGAGTGTTTTACACCGTGAGGACACTGTGTGGGTGGCAGGAGAAACTATTACACTGAGGTAGAGAGACCACACAGAGACCACACTTCTATATCTGGTACATAGAGATTCCCTGAGCTTGTTCTTTACCAACACCAGCTCCACGAGCGCCACAGTGGAACTGTATGTTCATATTTCTGCTGATATTTAATATCATTTTTACTCTGTAAGTTATTCTGTTGTTCTGAAGCGTTTTATTGATAAAATCTGCATCTGATTTTGTGTGATTGTTGATTCTGTATTAATGTAAATACTTTTGTGATGGTTAAAGCAGAAAAATGCAGCGTGTTGTTTTATATACTAGCTATAAGCCCAAACCCTAAAATCCCCCCTCCACCAAACTTTACTGTAGCATTAGCCCTTAGCATTAATCACCCATTACTGCGGGTTTGAGTCCAAACCCTGAAACCCCCAGACCATTATCCCCCCTCCACCAAACTTTACTGTAGTATTACCATCAACTTCGCTAAAAATGAGGGTCCGAGCCGAAACCCTGATACCCCCAGACCATTATCCCCCCTCCACCAAACTTTACTGTAGTATTACCATCAACTTCGCTAAAAATGAGGGTCCGAGCCGAAACCCTGATACCCCCAGACTATTATCCCCCCTCCTCCAAACTTGACTGTAGCACTGATATCACCCTTCGCTCAAATTGAGGGTCCGAGCCCAAACCCCCTCAGATCATTATCCTGCTTCACCAAAATGTAGCATCTCCTGGATTTATCTTCAAAACCCAGATTCATCTATCCAACTGCTAGATAGTGAAGCATGATTCAAAACATTTTACTGCTCCAGAGTCCAGTGGTAGAGCTTTACACCACTCCAGGGTCCAGTGGTGGAGCTTTACACCACTCCAGAGTCCAGTGGTGGAGTTTTACACCACTCCAGGGTCCAGTGGTGGAGCTTTACACCAATCCACAATCCAGTGGTGGAACTTTACACCAATCCACAATCCAGTGGTGGAACTTTACACCACTCCAGAGTCCAGTGGTGGAGCTTTACACCAATCCAGAGTCCAGTGGTGGAGCTTTACGCCACTCCAGAGTCCAGTGGTGGAGCTTTACATCAATCCAGAGTTCAGTGGTGGAGCTTTACACCACTCCAGAGTCCAGTGGTGGAGCTTTACACCACTCCAGAATCCAGTGGGAGCTTTACACCACTCCAGAATCCAGTGGTGGAGCTTTACACCACTCCAGGGTCCAGTGGTGGAGTTTTACACCACTCCAGAGTCCAGTGGTGGAGCTTTACACCAATCCACAATCTAGTGGTGGAGCTTTACACCACTCCAGAGTCCAGTGGTGGAGTTTTACACCACTCCAGAGTCCAGTGGTGGAGTTTTACACCACTCCAGAGTCCATTTACTCATTTAACCAACAGTCGTGAGTCTCTAGAGTTAATCACTTATTCAGTAACTGAAGAGTTAAAAGAGAAGCGGAGAGTAAAAACCAGAGAGCTCATCCTCTCTACGCTCTCGCACAGCCTTTGGCTCACTGTCCACTCCGTAACTCAGCTGAGATAATGACTTAGTCCCTGAAGGTCTGCCCTACTGCCTTCGTGTTATCCCTGCAAAGAAAACTCGGAAAGAGGGAACGGATAGAGGAGTGAACTTTCAAAAAATGCTACTGTGGCTAACTCAGAGCCAAAGATCTGAACAAAGCCAAGAAACCTGATATTAGATTTTTATTATCTGCTACAAAAACATGAGACATTCACGAAGCTGCGCTGCTGCATTTCTAATAATTCCTAGAGTGAGTTGTTGTTTTCTTCATTGTAAGAAAGTCCTACATTTCCTACACGCTGACCTTCACATGTGGACAGTCTGAGTGAGCAAAGCTGATATTTCAGTCCTACCATTTAGTCATGAGTTTAGTTCTTCAATCACAAAGTCTTTCTTCAAAAATATGCTGTCCCACGGTTTGATGTCACTACCGAAATACAAAGTTTTAGTCTGTAGGCGGAGCCTGCATTTTAGAGCAGGAAGTGAGATGCATCCCTGTTCCTCAGGGCCACATGATAAGAAGTTACATCACTGTGTGGAAATAAATCCCAAAGTTGGAAAATCAGAGAAATGTCAGCACCAAAACAGATATTTCATAGTTCAGTAAAGCTTTTTATATTTTAATAAAAAAATATGATGATTTTATGTAAACAACTGTTCAAAAACAGTCACTACTGAAACTGTCACTACTGAAAGTCACTACCGAAACAGTCATTACTAAACCTGTCACTACTAAAACAGTCACTACTAAAACAGTAACTACTGAAAAAATCACAACCAAAACAGTCACTACCGAAACAGTCACTACTGAAACAGTCACTAATGAAAAAATCAAGACCAAAACAGTCACTACGGAAACAGTCACCATCAAAACAGTCACTACCGAAACAGGCACTGCTGAAACTGTCATTACTGAAACTGTCACTACGGAAACAGTCACTACTGAAACAGTCACTACCGAAACAGGCACTGCTGAAACTGTCATTACTGAAACTGTCACTACCGAAACAGTCACTACTGAAACAGTCACTACTGAAACTGTCACTACTGAAACAGTCACTACTAAACAGTCACTACTGAAACTGTCACTACTGAAAAAAAGTCACTACTGAAACAGTCAATACTGAAACAGTCACTACAGAAACAGTCATTACTGACACTGTCACTACTGAAACAGTCACTACCATACCTCATCAAAGCACTCAACACCATACCTCACCACAGCACTCAACACCATACCTCGCCACAGCACCATACCTCACCACAGCACTCAACACCATACCTCACCACAGCACCATATCCACCACAGCACTCAACATCATACCTCACCACAGCACTCAACACTATACGTCACCACAGCACCATATCCACCACAGCACAAAACACCATACCTCACCACAGCACCATACCTCACCACAGCACTCAACACCATACCTCACCACAGCACCATATCCACCACAGCACTCAACATCATACCTCACCACAGCACTCAACACTATACGTCACCACAGCACCATACCTCACCACAGCACTCAACACCATACCTCACCACAGCACCATATCCACCACAGCACTCAACACCATACCTCACCACAGCACCATACCTCACCACAGCACTCAACACCATACCTCACCACAGCACCATATCCACCACAGCACTCAACACCATACCTCACCGCAGCACTCAACACCATACCTCGCCACAGTACCATACCTCACCACAGCACCATACCTCACCACAACACCATACTTCACCACAGCACCATACCTCACAACAGCACTCAACACTATACTTTACAACAGGACTCAACACCATACTTTACAACAGGACTCAACACCATACTTTACAACAGGACTCAATACCATACCTCACCACAGGACTCAACACCATACCTCACCACAGCACTCAACACCATACTTTACAACAGGACTCAACACCATACTTTACAACAAGACTCAACACCGTACCTCACCACAGCACTCAACACCATACCTCACCACAGCACTCAACACCATACTTTACAAGAGGACTCAACACCATACTTTACAACAGGACTCAACACCATACCTCACCACAGCACCCAACACCATACTTTACAACAAGACTCAACACCATACCTCACCACAGCACTCAACACCATACCTCACCACAGCACTCAACACCATACTTTACAACAGGACTCAACACCATACTATACAACAGGACTCAACACCATACCTCACCACAGCACTCAACACCTTACTTTACAACAGGACTTTACAACAGCACCATATCCACCACAGCACTCAACACCATACCTCACCACAGCACCATATCCACCACAGCACTCAACACCATACCTCACCACAGCACCATACCTCACCACAGCACTCAACACCATACCTCACCACAGCACCATATCCACCACAGCACTCAACACCATACCTCGCCACAGCACCATACCTCGCCACAGCACTCAACACCATACCTCACCACAGCACCATATCCACCACAGCACTCAACACCATACCTCACCACAGTACCATATCCACCACAGCACTCAACACCATACCTCACCACAGTACCATACCTCACCACAGCACTCAACACCATACGTCACCACAGCACCATGTCCAACACAGCACTCAACACCATACCTCACCACAGCACCATACCTCACCACGGCACTCAACACCATACGTCACCACAGCACCATATCCACCACAGCACTCAACACCATACCTCACCACAGCACCATACCTCACCACAGCACTCAATACCATACCTCACCACAGCACTCAACACCATACCTCACCACAGCACCATATCCACCACAGCACTCAACACCATACCTCACCACAGCACCATACCTCACCACAGCACTCAACACCGTACCTCACCACAGCACTATACCTCACCACAGCACTCAACACCATACCTCGCCACAGCACCATACCTCACCACAGCACCATATCTCACCACAGCACCATACCTCACCACAGCACCATACCTCACCACAGCACTCAACACCATACCTCGCCACAGCACCATACCTCACCACAACACCATACTTCACCACAGCACCATACCTCACAACAGCACTCAACACTATACTTTACAACAGGACCCAACACCATACCTCACAACAGCACTCCACACCATACTTTACAACAGGACTCAACACCATACTTTACAACAGGACTCTACACCATACCTCACCACAGCACTCAAGACCATACCTCACCACAGCACCATACCTCACCACAGCACTCAACATCATACCTCACCACAGCACTCAACACTATGCGTCACCACAGCACCATATCCACCACAGCACAAAACACCATACCTCACCACAGCACCATACCTCACCACAGCACCATACCTCACCACAGCACTCAACACCATACCTCACCACAGCACCATACCTCACCACAGCACCATACCTCACCACAGCACTCAACACCATACCTCACCACAGCACCATACCTCACCACAGCACTCAACACCATACTTCACCACAGCACCATACCTCACCACAGCACTCAACACCATACTTCACCACAGCACTAAACACCATACTTCACCACAGCACTAAACACCATACTTCACCACAGCACTCAACACCATATTTCACCACAGTACTTGCAAAACTCCACAGTGGAGCTACAGGGCCTCCATCTTTGTTTCGGAGGGATTTGCAAGATTGGCAGAACGTGTAGGAGGGCGATACGCATGACGAGCGCCTGAGCAGGTTGGAATAATATGAGTTTCTCCTTCTCTGCGCCATGGAGACAGGAAGCTGCTGCGCAAAGCCGAGGCGGCAGCCCACGTATCCGCGGAGGCAAGAGCTGTACGGAGAGACTCCATTCCAGATAAAGAAACATCCCATACACGAGGCTCCTCACCGAAACAGAGCTGTGTCCAGGGTGGTCATATCTATTCCCCTACAGGTTACTAACATGACAGTTCATATCTGAGCTGCAGGTCATGAACCACTAGTGAACCTACACGAGAGTTTATACGGAATGTTGATGACGGTATAATCTCTGTAGGTTAATTCGGTGGGAATGTTGATAAATCAGTGGAATACACCATTCACTGACGCAACGCTCCAAAAGCCAAGACACAGTTCAGAAACCAAACAAGCCATCAGCCCGACAGAATTCCAGATTTTGTTCTCCTGTGTTTGCTCAATAAATAAAAATAAATAGTTCTCGTCTGGTGCCGATTTAGCTGGTCACTTATGGTCAGGCTGGTTGACCCATACATGTACATACAGGAGATAAGCATCTGCCATGCTGGAGCAGTGAAGATCCACCATTAAACACACTTGTACTGAGACGTGATGAGTTCCTCTGATTTAATTGGCCATAACTTCCTTATTACTCAAACGACTTCCACCACATTTGTTCTGTTATAGTTTTGAGACATACATTAATCTAGCCAGGCTGCCTGGAAGCTCTCTGCAGCGTCTCGTAGCCTTAAAGACGAGAAGAGTTCAGCTCAGACCTCCACTACAACACCATCACCTCCATCTCTTCAACTGTTCATCACCTCCATCAGGAAACCCATCAGTGTGTGAGTCACGTCTACACATACTGTAAACCCAAAAACGAAGCAGGGAGGGCGGGGCTTCAGTTCAGCATTCTGTTCCTCAGCCTCTCGGTTAAACTTCTACATCTACTGTGATGTTCTGTTTGTATCCTTCTCTCCTGATATCTCCTCACCTCCATCTCCTCCACTCTGTTCCTCACCTCCATCTCCTCCACTCTGTTCCTCACCTCCATCTCCTCCATTCTGTTCCTCACCTCCATCTCTTCCACTGTTCCTCACCTCCATCTCCTCCACTCTGTTCCTCACCTCAATCTCCTCCACTCTGTTCCTCACCTCCATCTACTCCAATCTGTTCTTCACCTCCATCTCCTCCCCTCTGTTCCTCACCTCCATCTCCTCCACTCTGTTCCTCACCTCCATCTCCTCCACTCTGTTCCTCACCTCCATCTCCTCTATTCTGTTCCTCACCTCCATCTCTTCCACTGTTCCTCACCTCCATCTCCTCCACTCTGTTCCTCACCTCCATCTCCTCCACTCTGTTCCTTACCTCCATCTCCTCCACTCTGTTCCTCACCTCCATCTCCTCCACTCTGTTCCTCACCTCCATCTCCTCCATTCTGTTCCTCACCTCCATCGCTTCCACTGTTCCTCACCTCCATCTCCTCCACTCTGTTCCTCACCTCAATCTCCTCCACTCTGTTCCTCCCCTCCATCTACTCCAATCTGTTCTTCACCTCCATCTCCTCCCCTCTGTTCCTCACCTCCATCTCCTCCACTCTGTTCCTCACCTCCATCTCCTCCACTCTGTTCCTTACCTCCATCTCCTCCACTCTGTTCCTCACCTCCACTCTGTTCTTCACGCACTGCCTCCATCTGGATTTACAACATTGTCTGAGTCACATGACTGAGAACAACCTATACACAAACATTACCCTCCGAACAGGTCAGCATCTTCTCAGTGATACATTCTTCTATTTCAGTTTATATACTCAGCACGCTCAGTACACCCACTTCACACTCGGCGTGTTGCACTAATCTAATAAGTGTGAATGGTGATAGTAGTAGCAAGTAACTGCGATTAGACAGTCCTGTAACAATCGTGACGGACCCACTGAGGCTCAGGGGATCTGCAGGATTAGTGCTTCTCCTGGGAAGGGGCTAGAGGTGCGTGACGCGACTCACGGAGTTGTTAGTAAACTCAGTGCTGCAGGTTTACTTTGCTGAACTTGTTCTGGTCCACCCACTCACTCCCAGCAGGTCTGGAGAACAGCGTCTTCAATTAGCCAAAGAATGAAACCCAACACAAAGCACGATCCGCATTGTTTTCAGTGAACAACAAAGACCACCACCACGCTGTCAGCCGCTCGCTGAGCGACGCTGATGAGTCATCACAGAGACGGAATGCAGAACGACAGAATCCAGTTCAGAGCAGAGAGGCATTTGGAGAACATATTAAAAACAAAAAGATCTGCTACTGTGAAAGTTAAGAGAGTAGAAGATAAACTGATTCCCCAAAGACGTAAAGTTCTTGCTGTGTAGTGTTTGGTAAAGTGTAGTGGGTGTATAGTGGTTGGTACAGTGTAGTGGGTGTATAGTGGTTGGTATAGTGTAGTGGGTGTATAGTGGTTGGTATAGTGTATTGGGTGTATAGTGGTTGGTATAGTGTAGTTGGTGTAGAGTGGTTGGTATAGTGTATTGGGTGTATAGTGGTTGGTATAGTGTAGTTGGTGTAGAGTGGTTGGTATAGTGTATTGGGTGTATAGTGGTTGGTATAGTGTATTGGGTGTATAGTGGTTGGTATAGTGTAGTGGGTGTATATAGTGGTTGGTAGAGTATAGTGGGTGTATAGTGGTTGGTATAGTGTAGTGGGTGTATAGTGGTTTGTATAGTGTAGTGGTTGTATAGTGGTTGGTATAGTGTAGTGGATGTATAGTGGTTTGTATAGTGTAGTGGTTGTATAGTGGTTGGTATAGTGTAGTGGGTGTATAGTGGTTGGTGTAGTGTAGTGGGTGTATAGTGGTTGGTATAGTGTAGTGGGTGTATAGTGGTTGGTAGAGCGTATTGGGTGTATAGTGGTTGGTATAGTGTATTGGGTGTATAGTGGTTGGTATAGTGTAGTTGGTGTAGAGTGGTTGGTATAGTGTATTGGGTGTATAGTGGTTGGTATAGTGTAGTTGGTGTAGAGTGGTTGGTATAGTGTATTGGGTGTATAGTGGTTGGTATAGTGTATTGGGTGTATAGTGGTTGGTATAGTGTAGTGGGTGTATATAGTGGTTGGTAGAGTATAGTGGGTGTATAGTGGTTGGTATAGTGTAGTGGGTGTATAGTGGTTTGTATAGTGTAGTGGTTGTATAGTGGTTGGTATAGTGTAGTGGGTGTATAATGGTTGGTGTAGTGTAGTGGGTGTATAGTGGTTGGTATAGTGTAGTGGGTGTATAGTGGTTGGTGTAGTGTAGTGGGTGTATAGTGATGGGTATAGTGTAGTGGGTGTATAGTGATTGGTATAGTGTAGTGGGTGTATATAGTGGTTGGTATAGTGTAGTGGGTGTATAGTGGTTGGTATAGTGTATTTGGTGTATAGTGGTTGGTATAGTGTAGTGGGTGTATAGTGGTTGGTATATTGTAGTGGGTGTATAGTGGTTGGTATAGTGTAGTGGGTGTAGAGTGGTTGGTATAGTGTAGTAGGTGTATAGTGGTTGGTATAGTGTATTGGGTGTATAGTGGTTGGTATAGTGTAGTGGGTGTATAGTGGTTGGTATAGTGTAGTGGGTGTATAGTGGTTGGTATAGTGTATTGGGTGTATAGTGGTTGGTATAGTGTAGTGGGTGTATAGTGGTTGGTGTAGTGTAGTGGGTGTATAGTGGTTTGTATAGTGTAGTGGGTGTAGAGTGGTTGGTATAGTGTAGTAGGTGTGTAGTGGTTGGTATAGTGTAGTGGGTGTATATAGTGGTTGGTAGAGTATAGTGGTTGGTATAGTGTAGTGGGTGTATATAGTGGTTGGTAGAGTATAGAGGGTGTATAGTGGTTGGTATAGTGTAGTGGGTGTATATAGTGGTTGGTAGAGTATAGTGGGTGTATAGTGGTTGGTATAGTGTAGTGGGTGTATATAGTGGTTGGTAGAGTATAGTGGGTGTATAGTGGTTGGTATAGTGTAGTGAGTGTATAGTGGTTGGTATAGTGTAGTGAGTATATAGTGGTTGGTATAGTGTAGTGGGTGTATAGTGGTTGGTATAGTGTAGTGGGTGTATAGTGGTTGGTATAGTGTAGTGAGTGTATAGTGGTTGGTATAGTGTAGTAAGTATATAGTGGTTGGTATAGTGTAGTGGGTGTATTGTGGTTGGTGTAGTGTAGTGGGTGTATAGTGGTTGGTATAGTGTAGTGGGTGTATAGTGGTTGGTGTAGTGTAGTGGGTGTATAGTGATGGGTATAGTGTAGTGGGTGTATAGTGATTGGTATAGTGTAGTGGGTGTATATAGTGGTTGGTATAGTGTAGTGGGTGTATATAGTGTTTGGTATAGTGTAGTGGGTGTATAGTGGTTGGTATAGTGTATTGGGTGTATAGTGGCTGGTATAGTGTAGTGGGTGTATAGTGGCTGGTATAGTGTAGTGGGTGTATAGTGGTTGGTATAGTGTAGTGGGTGTATAGTGATTGGTATAGTGTAGTGGGTGTATAGTGGTTAGTATAGTGTAGTGGGTGTATAGTGGTTAGTATAGTGTAGTGGGTGTATAGTGATGGGTATAGTGTAGTGGGTGTGGGTGTGGTTGGTATAGTAGTAGTGTGGTTGGTATAGTAGTAGGTTACACTGCTGCCCTCCATGCTGTTGACTGGGGTTTAACTCCCCAGTTAGGAGTTAGGATTAGGGTTAGTCATTACACTATATCAATAAGTGTTCCTGGGTAAGACTCCTAACACTACATTTACCTACCTGTGTACAGGTGTGTGTTAGTGTAGATAGTGTAGATGCTGAGATCTTGTTCTGATAAACAGGTTTGGTGGTTTTATAGCTCTTATAAAAATATACATTCTCAGTTTTACTTTTAAATACACTCAAATGTTTGTTTTAGTAATATTTGTGTTCATGGGCTCCAACTCAACACATTCACATCTAAATATCTTTAAATTATACACATGTATACTCAGTTAGGTGTCTTCAAACTTTTGCCTGGTATCCTCTATCCCCTTAAAATATAGCTTGAATACATTGGGAAGGTATTTTTTAAGTATTAATATTTTACTGTTTCTAATCCAATTTAAGGAAACACAAAAGTATTATCTCAATCACTGGAAATGACCAGTGATCTTATTATTTGATGGTCAGTAGAACATTCATGCGGGCGTCTCCCGCTAAAACCCATAAACAGCTGCTTTAAAATACAGTAACATTCTAAATGAATTTCCTCCTGCAGAATTAAATTAATGCCCTGATTCACTAAACCACCCACAGAAACTCGGGAACGCTGACTAGTCAGGACGCTTACAGCTCATTGACATGAATCAGTTTACAAGTCCAAATAAAAGCGCAATAACAATTAAGGGCCGACGCCTCGTGTAGCTCCAGCTCCGCTCGTTGTGGGTAGATATACATCTCAGTCGCAATTAAACCCGAACGTGCAGCTCGTTCCTTTCTGGTTATGGCGCATATCAACGACAGTGTAAAACGGGTCATTAATATAAATCAGCAGAGCCCTTTTTGGAGCCCATCTCTGCCAGGATAAACGCGCTGGGACCGAAAAGAAGGCCCGATTGGCGAGCCTGGGACCATTAGAGCTTCGCACACATCATTTGCAGACTCATGGTCCTGCTAACAAGCCGGAGTGATGCCTGCCTTCAGCTGAAATCGCCCGACGCTGGGTCATTACCAAGAAAAGCAAGGCTATGGCTTCTAGTGCTCTACATGCAGCTTGAGGGAAGCACTGGAGATCACCAGCTCATTCAATCCAAGGTGATGCGCTGACTCCACTGCTCCAACACAAACCTTATTTTCTCCTTCAGATCATGCTGAGGCACTGAAGGCTCCATAGCTCACCCTTAATAGACTAGCATAGCAATTCCTGGTGCATATATACTTAGATTTGCCTTACAGCACAGATACACGTCCACACAGGCCGTGTTTGTTGTTGTTCTCTATCCGAGAACAGATGTTGGAGCAGTCAAGATCAGCTTGTGAACAAATACATATGTACTGAGAGGTGATGAGATCTTCTGATTAAACTGGCCATAACTTCCTCATTACTCAACGGATTTGTTCTGTGATAATCTTCAGACGTACAGTAATCTAGCTGGGCTGTATGGAAGCTCTCTGTAGCTCTGAGTACTGGCTGTGATGGTGCTGAGTTCAGCTCAGACCTCCAGTATAAACACAATCCCATCCATCAGGAGCTCCATCAGTGTGTGATGTCATGTCCACACACACTGTAAACACAGTAGGAAGGATGAGTTCAGCTTCTTGTTCCAGCACCTGACGCCCTTTTAAGGTGGGACAGAAAATAAGCTGGTCAATAGAAAGCTGATGTGAATAAGGACGCTGTATCTTACTCAGCATTAACAATGTTATATACTCCTGTCACACCTTCTGAGTGTAATATTGTGTAAACAGTGTAAACGCTGTTGGAGGACTGACCACTAGGGCCTCCTACCCACCATCACCAGCCAGCTCTCCTGTCCATCTGTGCTACTGCTACACCCTCAGTTACATCACTGTACCATCCAGATGCACCAGCATTGAGAGAGGATGGGACTGTTTCAGCTCCGCCCACTTTACATAAAGACTCAGTCAGAGACTGCCTCAGTCAGAGACTGCCTCAGTCAGAGACTGCCTCAGTCAGAGACTGCCTCTATCTGTGCAGCTTCTAAAGCTTTGCTATCCAGATTTCAAACAGAGACTCTTTTCTTTGGTATTTAGTTTAAACTGTAAATACTGTTTGATCAGAGGAGGATGGGTCTCCCCTTGTGAGTCTGGTTCCTCCCAAGGTTTCTTCCTCCAGTCTGAGGGAGGTGTTCTTGCTCACTGGGGGGTATATGTTGTAAATGTCTGTTTTCAAAACTTCTGTAAAGCTGCTTTCAGACAACATCGTTGTAAACAAAGTGATATACAAATAAACTAGAATTAAATTAAATCAGGACAGTAACTGTTTTAAACTGCTGCTCTGTAATGGTACTGAATGTAGTCCAGCAGTGATGCTGACTGTCCCAGACTGGCGGTGCTGCTGACATGCCTGGCTGAACCCAACACAGTATCTGTGTATGAATATTGGTGCATTATAGAACCTCAAAATAAGCCATTACCCAGAATTCACTCTGTCTGAACTGGAGCTGTGTGTACCACAAGAAAAGTCAGTCTGATGGAGGGCAGTTCAGGGAGAAGAGCAGTGTCATGCTGTCGGTTCTCTGCTTTTGTTTACACTGTCACGTCATGTTCCATGTGCTTCTGTTTGTTTTGGTTGTTTGCTCCTCCTCCCTTTTGTCATGCCCCATCACCTGCTCCTAGTTTGTGTCTACTCCCGCTCCCAGGTGTTCCTAGTTTCAGGTGTCTTTCTTACACACCCTGTTTGCTCCCTCTGTCTAGCATTGTGTATATCTTGTGTATAGACTAGTTTAGTGTTTAAGCAACACAATTTATATAGCGCAGCAAAAATAATCAAACTGTGAGTCCATATGATGCATCACTGGGTTGAAAACATGAATATAAACTTAAAAAAAAAATGATTATAAGCAAAAAATAAGGATTTTAGAAAACACTATTGGATTCAGACACTATTGGATGTTCGGGGATGATGCTGAGTAGTCGTTGATCACATGGCTATAACAAAATAGACGTTTCAGAAGACAACGGGTGAGTCTGGTGACCTGTATCTCTGTTTTCCTAAAAGGTTACTGATGCAGTTTAGTGCCTGTTAGAACAAACAGGTCATGTTACACCTGTTGAGCTCCAATGCCTTCTTACATTTCTCCTCTGATCTACAGAGCTTCCATGATCAGACTCTGAATGCTGTTATCTCCAGTTTCTTAAAGACCATCATTAAAGTGATGTGTGTTTGGAAAGGAAGCATAACATCCTATAACACTACAGTCAGTTACAGCTATTTTCACCAAGCACTTCTCCACTGCAGGCAAGCATCTGGGCCAGGCTGCCTAGGGTGCGCCCAAGTAGGATGCAAATTTGCCATCTGTCCATATCTCCAGTTACATGACGGCTAGGATTGTGAGCCTGGGTTCGTTGGAAAGGGCACATCATGCTCCACTGACCTGTGTCGTTGGGCTTCTGTATTTCTTTTACATTTTTCTCTTGTTTTATTCATGACATCATGAGTTGATGACATTGCTGACTTGATTTTCATCACATAACTGTCATATTGTACTGTGTTAAAAATGTATATGTTAATGTTCTTAGAGCTGCACAGCCAAAACCAGCACCTCCCTGTCAGTAATGGAGAAAGTTGTGGTGGTTGGGGGTTGTGCTCTGGCTCTGCTGGACAGGTGGTACAGGTGCCGGTCAGTACAGTTTTGGCCCGTCGCTCTAATGTGCTATCAGGTATTTGACCATCTGTGAAGAGTTTCATGGCTACAAAGATCTAGAAGACCACGTTTGCTAGTCCAGTGATGTTCACCTTGGCATTGTGTGTCCATGAATTTGGGGATGGAGCTTCTGAAGGAGCACTGATGGGAGGGATGAATGTGTTTTGCTGCTGAGTTCAAATATCAGCAATCGTTCTCTAGAATCTCTACCATCGATCTCTATTATTGATCTTTATTATTGATCTCTGCGGTTGATCTCTCATTGATTTTTAGCCCATTTCACTAACAGTGGCAGGCCCAGCGTTTGCTAACAGTCCAGGCTCTGCTTCCTACTGCAGTCTTCCACAAACAGAACCACCTTCAATCACGTGGAACAGTTTTCTTAGGCTTGTATTTCCCACCGAAGCCGGGAAACAACTTAGAGTTACTAAGTAAAAACAGCCGGTGGATTCCCAACCACTGGGCCCAGACAGATTATAAACAATGGGAACCAGGAACGGACCAACAGGCTGGATGAAGGTCTTCCCGGATTGAGAGAAGCAAAGGAGGCCAGTGAGGAAGCGAAAACAAAAAAAAGAAAGAAGAAGAAACAGAGGAGGGAGATGTGCTGGTAAAAAGCAGGGCTGCAGGCACTGGAATGCTTTTATGAACATAAAAAAAAGTTGGTTGAAATGAACCTCACTTGATCGCGTCCCCTGAGCGGAGCGCTCTGGGAGATTTCAGCTTTTAGTGCAGGTTCTGTTGACGTGGCTGGAAGAGTCATGTAGTTCTCCCTCCCTCCTTCCCTCTCTCTCTCTCTCTCTCTCTCTCTCTCTTTCTCTCTCCCCCTCTCTCTCTCTTTCCCTCTCTCTTTTCTTTAATTAACGTGGAGGTTACCAGGCTTCTGTGGAGGGAGGAGCTTTAGCGACGGCCTTTAGACGGACGTTCATGCAATTACAATCAAGCTGAAGCAACAGATGATCAAACTCGAGCCCCGCAAAATTACAGAAGACACACCACAAAATCAACGGCTCGAACCGCGACGTTAAAAGGGGATTCGCTCCCGAGGCCACGGCTGATGAAAGCTCATCACAGCTCGACAGACAACGAAGCTGAACTCGAGTTGAACCCAGAAAAAAAGCAACTTCTCTTAAAAGTCTGGATATAAACAACGTTTTTGGCAATCAGATATTTTTGGGAGCCAGATTTTGATGTCTGATCTGTGTTAATAAGGTAAACATGGTGAGACGGGTAAGTTAACAGGTAGGTAAGTAACACCATGTGGTATAAACACCTCAAGACTCATTGGGCTGAAGATTCAAGCACAATTAAATCAAGTCGGCGTTGAAACTAATCACTAATGATGTCACAAATAAAACCAGAAGAGATGAAAAATGCTTTAGAAAAAACAGAAGCCCACCTACTCAGGTCTGTGGAGCGTGATGTGCCCTTTCCAACGAGCCCAGGATCACAATCCTAGCCTTCATGTAACTGGAGATATGGGCAGATGGCAAATTTGCATCCTACTTGGGCGCACCCTAGGCAGCCTGGCTGAGGTGCTTGTCTGCAGTGGAGAAGTGTTGGTGAAAATAGCTGTAACTGACTGTAGTGTTATAGGATCCAGAATCATGAAGTCATATTCAAATCAGAATCAATATTTCACCAGCAAAAGGTGCAAAAACAGCACATGACTTTTCCGTAAGGAATTTAAGTGTAAACGGTGTTATTTACAGAATCACAGGAGCTTCAGGCCTGAGGAACATCAACTGGGAGAGGTGTTCGAAAAATGAGCATCCAGTCAGGTGTCATTTCGTCCTGACCACATGCAGGACCACATGGTGGACACAAGGAACAGAGCACAGACTAAACAGTGCAACAGGACTAGACAGTGCAAACACAAGACTGACACGCAGGAAACAGTGCAGGACAACAGAACGCGGAGCAGCAGACGTCCCGGTCCAGGGTGGCATGTGCAAAATCTAAAACCGCATCTGCAGCTGGCAAATCTAAACCTCCAGGCTAACTGCTTCCCTCACCGAGCCCTGCGGTGCTCCGTCTACCAGGCCCGCTGGCCTCCCTCAGAAGTGGGCTAAGCAGTAACAGTACAGTGCAGGCAGTTCACAGAGGTGGAGGCTACACTGCAGCCCTAGTAAGGGTCCAGTATGACAGCAGCAGCCCTGAGAAGACATGCTGTCCACAGTAAGAGTGCCATGACCGACAAACACTGAGAGCAGACAGAGGGTATAAATAACAAAGGCTAACAAGAGGGAACAGGTGATGGGACTGAACACTAATGGGGCTCAGGTGAGTGAGGCGGGGCAAGGGCGGAGACAAAGAAGCACACGACAACATGAGAAACATAAACAAAGGCACATGGAACTGACGGGACGTAAACAGACACACGAGGACAGGCAGGGCCTAACATAAAGTTCAGACCTTGAGGTGTTTTTCCTGAGAAGACTGTTACAGTATTTTCTAAAACGCTATATTTAGAATTAATGCTATATTTAAAAAATAACAATTTCACCTTTTAAAACCTGAACACCAAATCAACAAACTTATATCTTAATTATTAACTATTCAGCAGTTGTATGTAAAATTTGAACAGCCTAGATTGCATTTCATGTTTTGTTGTTTTTCTAAGGAACAAAAACAAAGTTTTATATACGATAAACTGGTTCAAAGTCAGAGCTGAAACACATACAGGTCTTTGAACTGATCGTTACGCCTTGAGTCAGCCTGACTCTTAATTACGTTGATTTTATTAACACTAACAAACGAATGAACATTCAGATTTGTCACAACCGTAACACTACACAATAGGCCTGTGTATCGGCAAGAACCTGGCGATACAATACGTATCGTGATGCAGCGCTCACGATTCAATACATCACGATACAGCAAGTAAAGTGATGTACTGTGATTTTTCAGATCCTACTATTAAAACAAACCACTGTATGAACAGGTTTATCAATGTTTACAATAGCACTGCGTCCTTGTGCTGCTTGTTAATGTTGGAGTGGAGCTGAAAATGGATTACAACACTACCATCTAGTGGTCAGAGGTTTAAACACAACACACAATGATTCACTGTCTGCCAGGAATCTGTGTATCGATATTGTGTTACTGAGAATTGATACAGTATCACTAAACATAATATCACCATACTCTCTCTTTTTGATATTTTCTTACACCCCTACTACACAAGCTTTACTATATGTTTTGGTAGTGACAGCCAAAGCTCAGATGTGAACAGTCGTTCACAATTAAAACACAACGAACTGACTGAACTGCAGAAATTCTTTGTTTCGGTACTGACAGGTGTTAATGTTCGGCACTGATTTTCTGAAACATTTACCACAAAACAGTGCCAACTGCTCACCATGTGGCCCAATGTTCAGTCCCACCTGCTGCTCTAAGCTGCAAGGGTGTGGCTAAAATAAGGCCCCGCCCACAGACAAAAACTGTGTTTCGGTAATGATGTGAAATTGAAGAAATCAACGCAATTTTTACTGATATTAAAAAAGCTCCCAATAATCTTCAGGTCCAGAGGATCATGCCGGGGTTCCACGTTCTAGAAGTTTTACATCGTTTATCACGCCGCCAGCAACACATCATCCATCCTCGCCGCCGTTTGGGAGGAAACACGGCAGAAGGAGCGAGTCTGCCACCGTAATCCATCTGCCTTTGTCCTGCGCTGGCGTGCCGCGGAGAACCAGCCACGC
The DNA here is from genome assembly GCA_021613375.1 of Megaleporinus macrocephalus. Lineage (NCBI taxonomy): Eukaryota > Metazoa > Chordata > Actinopteri > Characiformes > Anostomidae > Megaleporinus > Megaleporinus macrocephalus. The sequence goes on along the minus strand of CM038717.1, from coordinate 1,820,660 downwards.
CGAGTGATTCAGGTCCATCATCAACTTCTGCCAACAGTGGTGCATTAAGCTAATGAAGCCCACTTTATACACAGACATAAAAAACAGTCCCAAAACGTGCCAGGAATGCCGAGTTACCGGGAAGGCGAGGAGCGTTCCCTCCTGCTGCTGGAAATCTTTAGATCAGTATTCCTTAACTAGAGTCCACACATCCCACAATAACAAAACATCTGCTCCCATCTAACGAGCTCCAGCTTTCAGATCTCCACCATCTCAACCAGCCACGTCAAGACCCTCAGACCTCACAGCAGATCAATAACATCTCAGCACATCTCCAACATAGGAACTTTACAGGAGAGGACAAAACCTTCTTCACTTTCAATGGAACCAGACATTTTCCAAGCTATTTTGGAGCATTCCTATTGGTCCATTTATCTCAAAATTTGCATACAGTGTAAAGAGTGTTAATATAAACAAAATAGAGATATAATGTTTTCCTAGGACAGTGACGGTATACACCAATCAGCCAACATTAAAACCTCCTGCGCGTTTCTATCATTTTTGGGGTCAATGAAATTTACATTTTTAAATATTTTATTAAGAAGGACGTGATGTGCTTTTATATATTTGTGTGTATTTATAATTTGAATATATTTCATGTTATTAAAGCTTTTAATGGCCTATATCAGTTATTAAAGCTGGTCTGGTCTGGTTGCACCGTATGACTCACTGGTTGCACTGGTCCAGTCTGATTGTGTGATTCGGGCTTGTGTACAGCTTTTTGATCGGACGCACTGATTCCAGAAAACTACAGATCTTTTCCAGAATTTTTTTTCTCGTAGAGAATAGGATGGAAAAGTGCACACCAATCTACTGACCTTCTGCTCGACCCATAGATACACTGACTCAGAGCAGACCCCCCACCACGCGGTGTTGGTTCAACCCGCACTCCTCTACTTGACGTTCATTCATCCTATTAATTTTCAGTCACATCCAAACATCATGGCTTCGTTTAACCTACAGCCTCCAAACTGCCTCACTGTACTGACTCAGAGCAGATCTCCAACCTCTCTTCCACAGACACACTGACCCACACTCCTCTATTTGTTGTTTATTCATCCCTCGTTCTTATCACTGCTTAAGTTGCGCAACCATCAAACTTTTTTTTTACTATTTATTTGTAAACTGACCTTGGTGTTGCACCACGAGGGTCACTTTGGGTCACTGTACCGTGTAACCTGCGCCGCCTCCTTTGTAAAATCGAGTCAAAGTAAAAGCCCTTTGTTTCTTCCGCTGTGGGGCACGAGGAAGTGAGAACTTCAGGTTTATTTTCAAGTTCTCAAACATGAAATCATGACAAATTAACTTATTTAGAATTTAATATATAATTTTATTAACGATGGTATTATTAATTAACATATAGGGTTGGGCAGTTAAGGCAGCTGACTTGTATATTTAGACTTTTGGAAGTAAAATTAATTAAATTAATATTTTTTATATGGATGCCCCGAATACTGTCTCAGGTAGAAGAGGATTTTTGATATTTGATATTTTCATCAGTGTATTAAATTACTACTGAAAATAAAATACTTGGACACGTTATATGCACATCATGGCGGTGACCCACATCAGAGCACTTCAGACTCACTCCAGTGCAGAGTGTTACTAGTGATTGGTGATCAGTCATTACCAAGTACTTGAGTATCCTTCCACAGCGAGACAGAAACAGAAACCCATAAAACTGCTGACCTACCAAACACAGTCCTGGCTGGAACGGATTCCTTATTGATCCAGAACGACACCTGAGCGAGGATGACCGTCATGATGCAGGGAATGTACGTCTGAATCAGGAAAAATCCCATCTTCCTCTGCAGGTGGAAGTGAACCGTCATCACTATATATTCACCTGCACGAGAGAAAACACAGCACACCACACAAATCACTAATAATCACTAATAATCACTGTTTCCAATAAAGTGGCCAGTTAGTGGAAGTACAAGGTGGGCGTTTCTAATAAAGTGGCCAGTTAGTGTAAGCACATGGTTGGTGTTTCTAATAAAGTGGCCAATTAATGGAAGCACAACGTAGTTGTTTCTAATAAAGTGGCCAGTTAATGGAAGCACAAGGTAGATGTTTCCAATAAAGTGGCCAGTTAGTGGAAGGACAAGGTTGGTGTTTCTAATAAAATGGCCAGTTAGTGAAAGCAAAAGGTGATTGTTTCTAATAAAGTGGCCAGTCAGTGGAAGCAGCAGGTAGGTTTACCTGTGTTGGACTTCAGCCGCTCGCTCGAGACGGTCTGTCCTATGAGGTCGTACTGCAGCAGGTTGGAGGACTCCTGAGGAACCTCTACGGAGAACAGCGGTCCCTTCTTCCACGTGTACACGATTTCACTGACGGGATACGCGTCTGCAGAACCAAACACACACCAGCTCCAGCTGTGCTCAGATGTTTCTACGTCTGACTGACCGTCCGAGCTTAAAATCAGACTTACAGCTGCCGAACTTCAGGGGACAGGAGTGACCGTCCATCGGGAAGTTGATCAGCCTCATGGGACACTCTGCGTTGATGGTCAGTCTGGATGTGAATCATAAACAGAACCAGTAATTAAACCTGTAACTCGGTTTCCTGCAGATTCCTGAATTCCTGAAAACCGCTGAGCTATAAATCCAGCGCACGCATATGACATCACTGAGTATTAATAAAATACAGTAATATAATCTTACATTCTGAATTTAAACTATACCTTTAAACTATATATTCAAATTATATATGAAATTATACATTTAAATTATGGGTGAAAGTAGAAAAAGTAGAAAAAAGTAAAGCAGGAGTCGTGATGGGAGCCGACCTCACCGGCGCCACCTAGGAATTACTACAGCACTTTCACCCGTTTCAATCACTCCCTGCACACGTACACCCAACTGCCCGTCTTTAATATTCATATATACTATATTTAGTATATAGTGAATATAATGTAATATTATTTTTTAAATATTGATTATATTATATTTATTTTGTATCTTATTTATCTTTTAATTTATTTATTTAATCTTACTCGTATCTTTACGTAGATTTGTTTATTTATATAAACATACAGAACATCTAGAGACTATACACAGCACTTCACTTCTTCCACACTGTGTTACAGTCCTATACACACACTCTACACACTCTACACACTCCACACACAATACACAAAATACACACTCTATACACTCCACACACTCTACACACTCCACACACTCCACACACAATACACACAATACACACTCAATACACTCCACACACTCCACACACATAACACTCAATACACACTCTATACACTCCACACAATCCACACACTCCACACACAATACACACTCTATACACTCCACACACAATACACACAATACACACTCAATACACTCCACACACTCTACACACTCCACACACTCCACACACAATACACACAATACACACTCAATACACTCCACACACTCTACACACTCCACACACTCCACACACAATACACACAATACACACTCAATACACTCCACACACATAACACTCAATACACACTCTATACACTCCACACACTCCACACACAATACACACTCCACACACAATACACACTCTACACACTCCACACACTCCACACACAATACACACTCCACACACAATACACACTCCACACACAATACACACTCTACACACTCCACACACAATACACACAATACACACTATACACACAATACACACAATACACATTCTACACACAATACACACTCCACACACTCCACACACAATACACACAATACACACTCTACACACTCCACACACAATACACACAATACACACTCTACACACTCCACACACAATACACACAATATACACTCCACACACAATACACCCAATACACACTCTACACACTCCACACACAATACACACAATATACACTCCACACACAATACACACTATACACACTCTACACACTCCACACACAATACACACAATACACACTCCACACACAATACACACAATACACAAAATACACACTCTATACACTCCACACACTCTACACACTCCACACACAATACACACTCCACACACAATACACACAATACACACTCCACACACTCCACACACAATACACACTCCACACACAATACACACAATACACACTCCACACACAATACACACTCTACACACTCCACACACAATACACACAATACACACTATACACACAATACACACAATACACATTCTACACACAATACACACTCCACACACTCCACACACAATACACACTCTACACACTCCACACACAATACACACAATACACACTCTACACACTCCACACACAATACACACAATATACACTCCACACACAATACACCCAATACACACTCTACACACTCCACACACAATACACACTCCACACACAATACACACAATACACAAAATACACACTCTATACACTCCACACACTCTACACACTCCACACACTCCACACACAATACACACTCTATACACTCCACACACTCCACACACATAACACTCAATACACACTCTATACACTCCACACACTCCACACACAATACACACTCCACACACTCTACACACTCTACACACTCCACACACAATACACACAATACACACTCAATACACTCCACACACTCTACACACTCCACACACTCCACACACAATACACACAATACACACTCAATACACTCCACACACATAACACTCAATACACACTCTATACACTCCACACACTCCACACACAATACACACTCCACACACAATACACACTCTACACACTCCACACACTCCACACACAATACACACTCCACACACAATACACACAATACACACTCCACACACAATACACACTCTACACACTCCACACACAATACACACAATACACACTATACACACAATACACACAATACACACTCCACACACTCCACACACAATACACACAATACACACTCTACACACTCCACACACAATACACACAATATACACTCCACACACAATACACCCAATACACACTCTACACACTCCACACACAATACACACAATATACACTCCACACACAATACACACTATACACACTCTACACACTCCACACACAATACACACAATACACACTCCACACACAATACACACAATACACAAAATACACACTCTATACACTCCACACACTCTACACACTCCACACACAATACACACTCCACACACAATACACACAATACACACTCCACACACTCCACACACAATACACACTCCACACACAATACACACAATACACACTCCACACACAATACACACTCTACACACTCCACACACAATACACACAATACACACTATACACACAATACACACAATACACATTCTACACACAATACACACTCCACACACTCCACACACAATACACACAATACACACTCTACACACTCCACACACAATACACACAATACACACTCTACACACTCCACACACAATACACACAATATACACTCCACACACAATACACCCAATACACACTCTACACACTCCACACACAATACACACAATACACACTCCACACACAATACACACAATACACAAAATACACACTCTATACACTCCACACACTCTACACACTCCACACACTCCACACACAATACACACAATACACACTCTATACACTCCACACACTCCACACACATAACACTCAATACACACTCTATACACTCCACACACTCCACACACAATACACACTCCACACACTCTACACACTCTACAAACTCCACACACAATACACAAAATACACACTCTATACACTCCACACACTCTACACACTCCACACACTCCACACACAATACACACAATACACACTCTATACACTCCACACACTCCACACACATAACACTCAATACACACTCTATACACTCCACACACTCCACACACAATACACACTCCACACACAATACACACTCTACACACTCCACACACAATACACACAATACACACTATACACACAATACACACAATACACATTCTACACACAATACACACTCCACACACTCCACACACAATACACACAATACACACTCTACACACTCCACACACAATACACACAATACACACTCTACACACTCCACACACAATACACACAATATACACTCCACACACAATACACCCAATACACACTCTACACACTCCACACACAATACACACAATATACACTCCACACACAATACACACTATACACACAATACACATTCTACACACTCCACACACTCCACACACAATACACACTCTATACACTCCACACACTCTACACACTCCACACACTCCACACACAATACACACAATACACACTCTATACACTCCACACACATAACACTCAATACACTCCACACACAATACATACTCCACACACAATACACACTCTACACACTCCACACACTCCACACACAATACACACTCCACACACAATACACACTCTACACACTCCACACACTCCACACACAATACACACAATACACACTGTACACACTCCACACACTCCACACACATAACACTCAATACACACTCTATACACTCCACACACAATACACACAATACACACTCCACACACAATACACACAATACACACTCCACACACAATACACACAATACACACAATACACACTCCACACACAATACACACTCCACACACTCCACACACAATACACACAATACACACTCCACACACTCCACACACAATACACACAATACACACTCTACACACTCCACACACAATACACACTCTACACACAATACACACTCTATACATGTGGGGTGTTTCTAATAAAGGGTCCAGTTAATGGAAGCACAGGGTAGGTGTTTCTAATAAAGTGGCCAGTTAGTTGAAGCACTAGGAGGTTGTTTCTAATAAAGTGGTATATTTTTGGATATACTGTATATATTGTAATTTTCAGTTTTTTTAAATATTATATTACATCTTATCTATTTCTTTTATCTTATTTATTTATTATTGTTCTTACCTTTATATATACATTTTATTATTTCAAATAATCTATCTATAATATATATAAAATAAACTCTGATGTTATTTGATTTAATTATGTGTATATATGCTTTATATACATTTTATCATTTTTAACAAAAAAAAAATAACAAATTGGGTCAATTTTGTAATAATAAAATAATTTGTATTATTATTATTTTTTTAAAGATATCTAGAAGTTAATGAATACACACTAATTATTATTATTATTATTATTATTATTATTATTATTATTATTATTATTATTATTATTATTATTATTATTATTATTATGTTTGCCTCCTAGTCCTGAGTCCAGTAGCCGTTGGGTGGGTGTGTTAGCCCGAGAGCGAGTGGGTGACTGACTCTGCTCCTGATTTGGGAAGTGCTGGGTTCTGGCAGGGAGCTTTACCGCATGGTGTAGAGGATAGTTCCGTTCTGCATGATGCGGAACAGCTTGTTGGGAGTGGTCATGTTGTGGGAAATGGAGCGTTTGCCATTGCGGAAGAACGTGTCCGGAGTCCAGATTTTGCTGACCATCAGGTTGTTCAGACGCAGGATGTCGATGGGGCCCTCGAACTTGAGCCGCTCGTCTATCCAGGTCTGCCGGAAAAACACGTCCATCGTGTATTCCTGAGCAGCGGGAACACGTAGGAGTTACACCGAAACACTTTCCACAAGAAGAATCTGGAAACAAACAGCTTCTAACACAAACCAGCAGAACACAAAACAACACGTACAACAACATACTGACCATCACACGTACTGATAGGAACCGAAACGCTGAATTTTAGATGATGTTGTAATTATAATATTTATCTGTCTGAATAAAACACTGCCATAATAAAACCGTCTCAAGTCACAAAACATATAAACTGATGTATAATTAATAAAATATCAAATAAAATACATGAAGAGACTGAAGAGACGAGCAGCTCCACCTTTATTAGCACCACAACCTCAACAGTGACTGGAAGTAGCAGCCATGCTGTGTGAGTGGATCACTGTGTGCTGGTTGAAGCAGATCATCTTTAACTGAAAGTTTCACAGAAACACCTTTCATCTACTTTGTGTTTGATGACCAGATCAAAGAGAGTAGCTGGTACAGGTATTAGGGGTGTAAGAAAATATTGTAAATATTGAATATCATGATATTATGTTTTGTGATATCGATACACAGATTCCTGGCAGACAGTGAATCAGTGTGTGTTGTGTTTAAACCTCTGACCACTAGATGGCAGTGCTGTAATCCATGTTCAGCTCCACTCCAACATTAACAAGCAGCACAAGGACGCAATGATATTGTAAACATTGATAAAGCTGTTCATACAGTGGTGTGTTTTAATCATAGGATTTGAAAAAGTATATACTATATACTTTACTTGCAGTATCACAATATATCGCAATACATTGAATCGTGAGCGCTGTATCTCGATACGTATTGTATCGCCAGGTTCAGCCCTAATAGGTAACGTTAGCAACCAGCAGCTCCAAGTAACTAGCACAGCTAACTAAATACTATGTGGGCGGAGCTTATTTACACAGAGGCTCGTTTTCTTTGGTGCTATGTTGCTTCTGTGCGAATCAGAGCAGAGCTCATTAATTATTCATGATCTCACCCAAAGAGGGAAACAGTGTTCTATTCTAGGAGCAAATCAAAGAGTGTAAATGAGTGTAGAACCACATCCAGGTGATCAAAGGCACGCATACGTTCTAGAACAATTTAATTTTGGTTCTGTTCCACTTTTAAGGCGTATACTCTTTAAAATCTGTCCAGATATTTTTATAGGAGTTTTACTTTAGTCTGAAAACCACAGAAGAACATTTCAGCCATCCCCAAACTTTTGACGGGCCCTCTCCAGCAGTCTTCTGAGCCGTGCCCACCAACAGCAACCACGTTTCAGCCCACAGACCACAAACACAGCCAACATCCAGAAGCCAGGCTGTTTCCATGCAGCAGGAACGCGGCGCGCGGAGACTGATCCATACCGCCTATCAGACTGTCACAGCCTATCACATGGCAGCGCGGAGGCTCGTATAGCGCAGAGGGGAATCAAAGTCAGCTCAGCTGGGACCCTCGCTGACAGGGATTGTCAACCAGATTAAAATCGCTAAGCTAAGCTGCTGTAATGACATCCTGCCCAAATGCCAGAATAATGAAGGCTAGAACGGACATGACTCGAGGCAGCGGACGGAAAAGAACTGCGAGCAATTACTGCAGACATTCCAGCCGGTGGTCACATGATGACGGGCTGATATGTATGCATACACGTGCACAGCATATATACTTAAATACCTTACAAACCTTATCACAGCAGTACAAACTTCTATTACACATCATAATCTCCACTCACTGTCCACTGTATCAGCTCCACTGACCATACAGGACCTCCACTCACTGTCCACTGTATCAGCTCCACTGACCATACAGGACCTCCACTCACTGTCCACTGTATCAGCTCCACTGACCATACAGGACCTCCACTCACTGTCCACTGTATCAGCTCCACTGACCATACAGGACCTCCACTCACTGTCCACTGTATCAGCTCCACTGACCATACAGGACCTCCACTCACTGTCCACTGTATCAGCTCCACTGACCATACAGGACCTCCAATCACTGTCCACTGTATCAGCTCCACTGACCATACAGGACCTCCACTCACTGTCCACTGTATCAGCTCCACTGACCATACAGGACCTCCACTCACTGTCCACTGTGTGAACTCCACTGACCATACAGGACCTCCACTCACTGTTCACTGTATCAGCTCCATTGACCATACAGGACCTCCACTCACTGTCCACTGTATCAGCTCCACTGACCATACAGGACCTCCACTCACTGTCCACTGTATCAGCTCCACTGACCATACAGGACCTCCACTCACTGTCCACTGTATCAGCTCCACTGACCACACAGGACCTCCACTCACTGTCCACTGTATCAGCTCCACTGACCATACAGGACCTCCACTCACTGTCCACTGTATCAGCTCCACTGACCATACAGGAGCTCCACTCACTGTCCACTGTATCAGCTCCACTGACCATACAGGACCTACACTCACTGTCCACTGTATCAGCTCCACTGACCATACAGGAGCTCCACTCACTGTCCACTGTATCAGCTCCACTGACCATACAGGAGCTCCACTCACTGTCCACTGTATCAGCTCCACTGACCATACAGGAGCTCCACTCACTGTCCACTGTATCAGCTCCACTGACCATACAGGACCTCCACTCACTGTCCACTGTATCAGCTCCACTGACCATACAGGAGCTACACTCACTGTCCACTGTATCAGCTCCACTGACCATACAGGACCTCCACTCACTGACCACTGTATCAGCTCCACTGACCATACAGGACCTCCACTCACTGTCCACTGTATCAGCTCCACTGACCATACAGGACCTACACCCACAGACTGTAGTTTATCTGATTCTCTGTGTACTTTATTACTCTGTTCTTTAATGATAAGGACCCCCACAGGACCACCACAGAGCTGATACTATTAGTTTGAGTGGATCAGACACAGCAGTGTCACTGCTGGACTGAGAATCGTCCACCAACCAAAACTATCCAAAACTAACTTTATATATAAAGGCCCTGATTGATATATATGGATTGTCACCGTCCAATGAAAAACATCTTGATTTTGAGTTTTCTACATCATGTGAATACACCAACGGTCCTTTACATGGTGTGAAAACTTCAAGATGAGTGGATCAAGAGAAGTGTTCCAAAATAGCTTCTAAAAATTTCTGGTTCCATTGACTTACATTGAAAGTAAAGTGTGTTTTTGGTCTCTCCTGTAAAGTTGTAATTCTGCAGATACTATATATTTATATATATATATACACACACACACATATATATATATATATACATATATATATATATATATATATATATATATATATATATATATATATATATATATATATATATATATATATATATATAATGAAAATTGCTTTAAGCTTTGAAATATCTTATTTTTTGCCATCTGCTCCACCTGCTGCATCCGTCCCTTCTACTCACGTACCATCTCCACATCCGACACGGGACCGAAGCTGGTGACGAAGATGTCTGTTTTGACCTCAGTGACAGGACCTACACACACAAACATCACCACAACTGTGTTTAATGAAAGACATACAAGCACCAGACTGGTTGACCTTATACACCTGCTATAATCAGAGTTATATATTATATAGAGCCAATAGAAACAATACACCTGATATAATCAGAGTTATATATTATATAGAGCTAATGGAAACAATACACCTGATATAATTAGAGTTATATATTATGTAGAGCTGATGGAAACAATACACCTGATATAATCAGAGTTATATATTATATAGAGCTGATGGAAACAGTACACCTGATATAATCAGAGTTATATATTATATAGAACTGATGGAAACAGTACACCTGATATAATCAGAATTATATATTATATAGAACTGATGGAAACAGTACACCTGATATAATCAGAGTTATATATTATATAGAGCTGATGGAAACAATACACCTGATATAATCAGAGTTATATATTATATAGAACTGATGGAAACAATACACCTGATATAATCAGAGTTATAAATTATATAGAACTGATGGAAACAATACACCTGATATAATCAGAGTTATAAATTATATAGAGCCAATAGAAACAATACACCTGATATAATCAGAGTTATAAATTATATAGAGCTAATGGAAACAATACACCTGATATAATTAGAGTTATATATTATGTAGAGCTGATGGAAACAATACACCTGATATAATCAGAGTTATATATTATATAGAGCTGATGGAAACAGTACACCTGATATAATCAGAGTTATATATTATATAGAACTGATGGAAACAGTACACCTGATATAATCAGAGTTATATATTATATAGAACTGATGGAAACAATACACCTGATATAATCAGAGTTATAAATTATATAGAACTGATGGAAACAATACACCTGATATAATCAGAGTTATATATTATATAGAGCCAATAGAAACAATACACCTGATATAATCAGAGTTATATATTATATAGAGCCAATAGAAACAATACACCTGATATAATCAGAGTTATATATTATATAGAGCCAATAGAAACAATACACCTGATATAATCAGAGTTATATATTATATAGAGCCAATAGAAACAATACACCTGATATAATCAGAGTTATATATTATATAGAGCCAATAGAAACAATACACCTGATATAATCAGAGTTATATATTATATAGAGCCAATAGAAACAATACACCTGATATAATCAGAGTTATATATTATATAGAACTGATGGAAACAATACACCTGATATAATGACGGAAGAGACTAACAACCATCATTCATTCATTTCACCAGACGGTCACCGTGTCTGGACTGAACGAGTCGCTGGGTTTATCGGGCTCTAGAGCTGGGCTGCGGGAGGAGTTCCCAAATTCATTCCAAAGAAATCTTTACATGGACGCAATAGGCATAATGCAGGACGTCTATATACGCTATTCTAGAACCACACAAGTCAGAAACCACAGAAGAACCTTTACTATATGCTACAAACAGAGCACTAACTTAGTTTTTGACAGCATCATACGGCTTTTAAAATATAACTAGCCATACATGTGAGATTACAGCCATGACAGTGTCTACAAACCATAAAGCATCACTCGGTTCGGCGGAGGGATACGGGTATTGTGAAAAGCTGGGCTGTTCTTTGTGAGAGCGCTTATAAACCAAAAAAACACTGTTTATGATCATTTTAGGCACATTTTGACCTTAAACTCCATTCATGGTGGAGGGATACATGCAGGACGCTGTGAGGTTCAAATAGTCCCCAAAGAAAACCTAGTATTTTCAGATCTTCCACATTTTACCATCAACATCCAGATTAACTCAGAAGACACGTGTAGCTTCACTGGTGGGTTTCATAGTAAATACAGTGTGTAGATTAGTGTTGTAGACATGGAGACCCCTGATAATACACAGGTTACCTAGCAGCAGTGGCGCCGCCTGCTTCACTGCATTACTGTGTTTTAAGTTACTGGGAGCTTCAGTATGTTTAGAAAATCCCACTTAAAGTCCATTAATCTTATAAATCAGTGACTTCTCTGCACGTGTGTTTGCTCTGCGGCACTTTATATGAAACTAATGCAGCACCTGCAGGTCATTCACTTTGATTTCTGGATTTAAACATTAAATATAAGCTCCGCTGAGACGCACTGGTGGCAGTAGAGAGTCTGAGGGCTGCAGTACCTCCAAATCCCGGCCGCAGTCTGTTGTCGTATCCGTCCAGTAGCCTGTCCAGGATGCGCGTGATGTTGTCCAGATAGATGCTGGTGTCGGTCGGCGCGCTCGACCAAGCCTGCCCCACACTGCAACACGCGGGCGCGCGCGCGCGTCAACATTTGTCACTTATGTTAAACAGAAGCTGCAGCAGGAAAAGTTCTCCAACCTCCAAAAACTCACTTCACCGCATCGCTCACGCGCGCGCACAGCCGCCAGCCAGCGCGTGACGGACGCACAAACAACAACAACTAATGCTGTCCGTACTACAAACAACAACAACAACAACACTGCAAAACAAACAAGCACGGGCGCTGTTGGCGCGCGCGAAAAAACTCAAAAGTGCACTTTCTTACTTACCAAGACAGGAACACGCACGTGCACATCACCCAAGCCATGGCTCTTTCACTCTCTCACGCTCTCTCTCTCTCTCTCTCTGCGCGCGCGGTGGCTCGGTGACGGGTGGGAGGTGGTGGTGAAGTGGAGGGGGGTGGGGGGATGGTTAGTAAACTGCCCCCTTCAGACGCTTGTGCTCGCGCGCTTCTCTGGTGGGGGATTTTTTTTGCACGCACGCGCGTACGTGCGCACTGGAGGATATATATATCCCATCATGCCCTTATATATATAAATATATATATAGACATTAAATAAACAATATATACAAGTATCTCTGAAATGAAACTTTACAGGAGAGGTCTTCACTTTTAATGGAAGTCAATGGAACCAGAATTCTTTCCAGGCTATTTTGGAGCATTTCTATTGGTCCATTCATCATACATTGTTCACCCAATGTAAACAGCAGCTGCTGTATTCAAATAATACAATTTTCTATAATTTTAGAATTTTATATACAATAATATATACTGTGTTCTGATTGGTTCACTCGTTAACCCATTCACTGTGTGGACGTTTAGACACAGAATGAAGTTTTTCGTTATTGGTTGACATTCTAACAGTTTTCTGATTGGCTGGTATGCGTGTGTATGTATGTGAAGCAACTTAATGAGTAAACACAGTCAGTTCACTAATGTAAACATTCTATATATATATTTATATTTACTTAAATATAAACAATATCTACTTATATTTGTATATAAACCGGGACGTTGGTCGACTCCTGCTGCTCTGGGGTACATCTGACACGACAGAACAGCTTCTTCATTGGTAATCAGCCACCACAGCAGTGCATTGTGGGATACAGTGGAAATTCTAGCGTATGTCCGGTGTGTCCCACTTTAGGGGCTGTGTGTATATATATATATAGACATTAATATATATACTGTCAAAGCTGTAACAGTATGTAGGACACTGACTGTGAATTACATCATACACATCACTGCTTTTGCTGTCCGACATAAAAGTCCTGCTGTATTTCTGTAAATAAGCTGTTACTGAGGTTAGGATCACATGGAGAGGAGGTGAAGAACGAAGATCTCCAGTAGGTTTGCTCTCTGCTCTGGTGACGGAGGTGATTATGGTACTATTTTCAGTGCTGATACCAAAACATTCAAACTAGCTGACTGACTAACTGACTAATGTTATATACCAAACAGTCTCACATAACAACCTCTAATGACTATGTGGTTGCTAGGGTGTTGCTAGGTTGTTGCTATAGTTCTCCACTATGGTTAAGTGGGTGTTGCACAATCAAAGTCCTATCACCACCACTTCTAATACTACTAATACTAATATTATTACTACTAACACTGCTAATAGTAGTAGTACTACTAATACTAATACTACTACTACAACTACTACTAACACTACTACTACTATCTTCTACTAATACTAATATTATTACTACTAACACTACTACTACTATCTTCTACTAATACTAATATTATTACTACTACTACTACTACTAACACTGCTAATAGTAGTAGTACTACTAATACTAATACTAATGCTGCTACTACTACTAACACTACTACTACTAGTAGTACTACTAATACTAACACTAATGCTACTACTACTACTACTACTACTACTAACATTAACACTACTAATAGTAGTAGTACTACTAATACTAACACTAATGCTACTACTACTACTACTAACATTAACACTACTAATAGTAGTAGTACTACTAATACTAATACTAATAATAATAAGCATTTCTCTCTGTGTAAGTCAATGGTCCATTCATCATGAAAAACGTTTAGCCAGTGTAAACAGCAGCTGCTTTGATCAAATGGTGCTGAAAAAGAATCGATGTAAATGGAGATACATGTATTTATTGGACAGTGGCTCTATTGACCCTGGTGTAAGAAGTCAGGATTTTGATTATTTATATATTTATTGTATTATTTATTCATTCCTTTGTTATGAATTCGGTGGGTCTCCTGTTCAGGACTGATGCAAGTGCAGCCTCAGCAGCCGCTGCTTGTCAGACTTGCTGTCTTGTAGAAGTTGGTTGCACAAAGTTGAAAGGTTCATGAAAGCAGCCCATTAAACAGCCTCCAGCTGCACTTTGCTTTTAGTAGTTTCCGGCTGTTCCACACAATGCTCTCCCAGTAAAAGTTTAATGTAGCGCAGTTATAGAGTAACACTGCACCCAGTCAGGCGTTCATTATGATCACTCCACATTATAACCTGTACACATTACACACAACCACACACAACACTGCACAAGTACATATATACATATACACATACACACACACACACACATATATATATATATATATATATATATATACACACACACACACACACACACACACACACACACATATATATATATATATATATATATATATATATATATATATATATATATATATATATATATACACACACACACACACACACACACACACACATATATACATATATATATATATATATATATAGTCATTACTAAAACAGTCACTTCTAAAGGGTCACTATTGAAACAGTCACTACTGAAACAGTCACTACTAAAAGAGTCACTACTGAACAGTCACAACCCAAACAGTCACTACCCAGTCATTACCAGTCACTACGCAAACAATCATTACCCAAACGGTCACTACCCAAACAGTCACCACCGAAACATCACTACCGAAACAGTCACTACCAAACAGTCAATACACAGTCACTCCTGAAACTGTCACTACCCAATAATCAATACTGAACAGTCACTACAGAAACAGTCACTACTGAAACAGTCACTACTGAAACAGTCACAACCAAAGCAGTCATTTCTCAAACAGTCATTACTTAAACAGTCATTACCTAAACCGTCACTACTGAAAGAGTTACTACAGAAACAGTCACTACTGAACGGTCACTACAGAAACAGTCACTACTGAAACAGTCACTACTGAACGAGTCACTACTGAAACAATCACTACTAAAAGAGTCACTACTGAACAGTCACTACCCAGTCACTACCAAATAGTCAATACACAAAGTCACCTCTAAAACCATCACTACCCAAACAGTCACTACCGAATAGTCGATACTGAACAGACACTACTGAAAGAGTCATTACTGAAACAGTCATTACTCAAACAGCCATTACCGAACAGTCACTATGCAAACAGTCACTATCGAACAGTCATTACCTAAAGAGTCACTATTGAAGAGTCACTACTGAACAGTCACTACTCAAACACTCATAACTCGAACAGCTTTTACTGAACAATCACTATCAAAACAGTCACTACCGAACAGTCATTACTTAAACAGTCACTTCCGAATAGTCAATACCAAGCAGTCATTACTGAACAGTCACTACTGAACAGTCACTACCCAAACAGTCACTACCAAATAGTCAATACACAAACAGAAACAGACTGTTCAGTAGTGACTGTTTAGTAGTGACTGTTCTGTAGTGACTGTTAGGGTAGTGACTGTTCGGTAGTGACTGTTAGGGTAGTGACTGTTCGGTAGTGACTGTTCAGTAGTGACAGTTCGATAGTGACTGTTTAGTAGTGACTGTTCGGTAGTGACTGTTCAGTAGTGACTGTTTGGTAGTGACTGTTCAGTAGTGACAGTTCAGTAGTGACTGTTTGGTGGTGACTGTTCGGTAGTGACTGTTCGGTAGTGACTGTTCAGTAGTGACTGTTCAGTAGTGACTCTTTGGTAGGGACTGTTCAGTAGTGACAATTCAGTAGTGACTGTTAGGGTAGTGATTGTTAGTAGTGGTAGTGACTGTTAGGGTAGTGATTGTTCGGTAGTGACTGTTAGGGTAGTGATTGTTAGTAGTGGTAGTGACTGTTAGGGTAGTGATTGTTCGGTAGGGACTGTTAGGGTAGTGATTGTTAGTAGTGGTAGTGACTGTTAGGGTAGTGATTGTTCGGTAGTGACTGTTAGAGTAGTGATTGTTAGTAGTGGTAGTGACTGTTAGGGTAGTGATTGTTTGGTAGTGACTGTTGGGGTAGTGATTGTTAGTAGTGGTAGTAATTGTTAGTAGTGGTAGTGATTGTTCAGTAGTGACTGTTAGGGTAGTGATTGTTAGTAGTGGTAGTGATTGTTAGTAGTGGTAGTGATTGTTCGGTAGTGACTGTTAGGGTAGTGATTGTTAGTAGTGGTAGTGACTGTTAGTAGTGGTAGTGATTGTTAGTAGTGGTAGTGATTGTTCGGTAGTGACTGTTAGGGTAGTGACTGTTAGTAGTGTTAGTGATTGTTAGTAGTGGTAGTGATTGTTAGGGTAGTGATTGTTAGGGTAGTGATTGTTAGTAGTGGTAGTGACTGTTAGGGTAGTGATTGTTAGTAGTGGTAGTGATTGTTAGTAGTGGTAGTGATTGTTCGGTAGTGACTGTTAGGGTAGTGACTGTTAGTAGTGTTAGTGATTGTTAGTAGTGGTAGTGATTGTTAGGGTAGTGATTGTTAGGGTAGTGATTGTTAGTAGTGGTAGTGACTGTTAGGGTAGTGACTGTTAGTAGTGGTAGTGATTGTTAGTAGTGGTAGTGATTGTTCGGTAGTGACTGTTAGGGTAGTGACTGTTAGTAGTGTTAGTGATTGTTAGTAGTGGTAGTGATTGTTAGGGTAGTGATTGTTAGGGTAGTGATTGTTTGTAGTGCTAGTGACTGTTAGGGTAGTGATTGTTAGTAGTGGTAGTGACTGTTAGGGTAGTGATTGTTAGTAGTGGTAGTAATTGTTAGTAGTGGTAGTGATTGTTAGGGTAGTGATTGTTAGGGTAGTGATTGTTAGTAGTGGTAGTAATTGTTAGTAGTGGTAGTGACTGTTAGGGTAGTGATTGTTAGTAGTGGTAGTGATTGTTAGTAGTGGTAGTGACTGTTAGGGTAGTGATTGTTAGTAGTGGTAGTGATTGTTCGGTAGTGACTGTTAGGGTAGTGATTGTTAGTAGTGGTAGTAATTGTTAGTAGTGGTAGTGATTGTTAGTAGTGGTAGTGACTGTTAGGGTAGTGATTGTTAGTAGTGGTAGTGACTGTTAGGGTAGTGATTGTTAGTAGTGGTAGTGATTGTTCGGTAGTGACTGTTAGGGTAGTGATTGTTAGTAGTGGTAGTGATTGTTAGTAGTGGTAGTAATTGTTAGTAGTGGTAGTGATTGTTAGTAGTGGTAGTGACTGTTAGGGTAGTGATTGTTAGTAGTGGTAGTGACTGTTAGTAGTGGTAGTGACTGTTAGTAGTGGTAGTGACTGTTAGGGTAGTGATTGTTATTAGTGGTAGTGATTGTTAGTAGTGGTAGTGATTGTTAGTAGTGGTAGTGACTGTTAGGGTAGTGATTGTTAGTAGTGGTAGTGACTGTTAGGGTAGTGACTGTTAGTAGTGGTAGTGACTGTTAGGGTAGTGATTGTTAGTAGTGGTAGTGATTGTTAGTAGTGGTAGTGATTGTTAGTAGTGGTAGTGACTGTTAGGGTAGTGATTGTTAGTAGTAGTAGTGACTGTTAGGGTAGTGATTGTTAGTAGTAGTAGTGACTGTTAGGATAGTGATTGTTAGTAGTGGTAATGATTGTTAGTAGCGGTAGTGACTGTTAGGGTAGTGATTGTTAGTAGTGGTAGTGAGTGTTAGGGTAGTGATTGTTAGTAGTGGTAATGATTGTTAGTAGTGGCAGTGACTGTTAGGGTAGTGACTGTTAGTAGTGGTAGTGACTGTTAGGGTAGTGATTGTTAGTAGTGGTAGTGATTGTTAGTAGTGCTAGTGACTGTTAGGGTAGTGATTGTTAGTAGTGGTAGTGACTGTTAGGGTAGTGATTGTTAGTAGTGGTAGTGATTGTTAGTAGTGGTAGTGACTATTAGGGTAGTGATTGTTAGTAGTGGTAGTAACTGTTAGGGTAGTGATTGTTAGTAGTGGTAGTGATTGTTAGGGTAGTGATTGTTAGTAGTGGTAGTGACTGTTAGGGTAGTGATTGTTAGTAGTGGTAGTGATTGTTAGTAGTGGTAGTGATTGTTAGGGCAGTGATTGTTAGTAGTGGTAGTGATTGTTAGGGTAGTGATTGTTAGTAGTGGTAGTGACTGTTAGTAGTGGTAGTGATTGTTAGTAGTGGTAGTGATTGTTAGGTTAGTGATTGTTAGTAGTGGTAGTGATTGTTAGGGTAGTGATTGTTAGTATTGGTAGTGACTGTTAGTAGTGGTAGTGATTGTTAGTAGTGGTAGTGATTGTTAGTAGTGGTAGTGATTGTTAGTATTGGTAGTGACTGTTAGGGTAGTGATTGTTAGTAGTGGTAGTGATTGTTAGTAGTGGTAGTGATTGTTTGTAGTGCTAGTGACTGTTAGGGTAGTGATTGTTAGTAGTGGTAGTGACTGTTAGTAGTGGTAGTGATTGTTAGTAGTGGTAGTGATTGTTAGTAGTGGTAGTGATTGTTAGTATTGGTAGTGACTGTTAGGGTAGTGATTGTTAGTAGTGGTAGTGATTGTTAGTAGTGGTAGTGATTGTTAGTATTGGTAGTGACTGTTAGGGTAGTGATTGTTAGTAGTGGTAGTGATTGTTAGTAGTGGTAGTGATTGTTTGTAGTGCTAGTGACTGTTAGGGTAGTGATTGTTAGTAGTGGTAGTGACTGTTAGGGTAGTGATTGTTAGTAGTGGTAGTGATTGTTAGTAGTGGTAGTGATTGTTAGTAGTGCTAGTGACTGTTAGGGTAGTGATTGTTAGTAGTGGTAGTGACTGTTAGGGTAGTGATTGTTAGTAGTGGTAGTGATTGCTAGTAGTGGTAGTGATTGTTAGTAGTGGTAGTGATTGTTAGTAGTGCTATTGACTGTTAGGGTAGTGATTGTTAGTAGTGGTAGTGATTGTTAGTAGTGGTAGTGATTGTTAGTAGTGGTAGTGACTGTTAGGGTAGTGATTGTTAGTAGTGGTAGTGACTGTTAGGGTAGTGATTATTAGTAGTGGTAGTGATTGTTAGTAGTGGTAGTGACTGTTAGGGTAGTGATTGTTAGTAGTGGTAGTGACTGTTAGGGTAGTGACTGTTAGTAGTGGTATTGACTGTTAGGGTAGTGATTGTTAGTAGTGGTAGTGACTGTTAGGGTAGTGATTGTTAGTAGTGGTAGTGATTGTTAGTAGTGGTAGTGATTGTTAGTAGTGGTAGTGACTGTTAGGGTAGTGATTGTTAGTAGTGGTAGTGATTGTTAGTAGTGGTAGTAATTGTTAGGGTAGTGATTGTTAGTAGTGGTAGTGATTGTTAGTAGTGGTAGTGACTGTTAGGGTAGTGATTGTTAGTAGTGGTAGTGACTGTTAGGGTAGTGATTGTTAGTAGTGGTAGTGATTGTTAGGGTAGTGATTGTTAGGGTAGTGATTGTTAGTAGTGGTAGTGATTGTTAGTAGTGGTAGTGATTGTTAGGGTAGTGATTGTTAGTAGTGGTAGTGATTGTTATAGTGGTAGTGATTGTTAGGGTAGTGATTGTTAGTAGTGGTAGTGATTGTTAGGGTAGTAATTGTTAGTAGTGGTAGTGATTGTTAGTAGTGGTAGTGATTGTTAGTAGTGGTAGTGATTGTTAGGGTAGTGATTGTTAGTAGTGGTAGTGATTGTTAGTAGTGGTAGTGATTGTTAGTAGTGGTAGTGATTGTTAGGGTAGTGATTGTTAGTAGTGGTAGTGATTGTTAGTAGTGGTAGTGATTGTTTGTAGTGCTAGTGACTGTTAGGGTAGTGATTGTTAGTAGTGGTAGTGACTGTTAGGGTAGTGATTGTTAGTAGTGGTAGTGATTGTTAGTAGTGGTAGTGATTGTTAGTAGTGCTAGTGACTGTTAGGGTAGTGATTGTTAGTAGTGGTAGTGACTGTTAGGGTAGTGATTGTTAGTAGTGGTAGTGATTGCTAGTAGTGGTAGTGATTGTTAGTAGTGGTAGTGATTGTTAGTAGTGCTAGTGACTGTTAGGGTAGTGATTGTTAGTAGTGGTAGTGATTGTTAGTAGTGGTAGTGATTTTTAGTAGTGGTAGTGACTGTTAGGGTAGTGATTGTTAGTAGTGGTAGTGACTGTTAGGGTAGTGATTGTTAGTAGTGGTAGTGATTGTTAGTAGTGGTAGTGATTGTTAGGGTAGTGATTGTTAGTAGTGGTAGTGATTGTTAGTAGTGGTAGTGACTGTTAGGGTAGTGATTGTTAGTAGTGGTAGTGACTGTTAGGGTAGTGACTGTTAGTAGTGGTAGTGACTGTTAGGGTAGTGATTGTTAGTAGTGGTAGTGATTGTTAGTAGTGGTAGTGATTGTTAGTAGTGCTAGTGACTGTTAGGGTAGTGATTGTTAGTAGTGGTAGTGACTGTTAGGGTAGTGATTGTTAGTAGTGGTAGTGATTGTTAGTAGTGCTAGTGACTGTTAGGGTAGTGATTGTTAGTAGTGGTAGTGACTGTTAGGGTAGTGATTGTTAGTAGTGGTAGTGATTGCTAGTAGTGGTAGTGATTGTTAGTAGTGGTAGTGATTGTTAGTAGTGCTAGTGACTGTTAGGGTAGTAATTGTTAGTAGTGGTAGTGATTGTTAGTAGTGGTAGTGATTTTTAGTAGTGGTAGTGACTGTTAGGGTAGTGATTGTTAGTAGTGGTAGTGACTGTTAGGGTAGTGATTGTTAGTAGTGGTAGTGATTGTTAGTAGTGGTAGTGATTGTTAGGGTAGTGATTGTTAGTAGTGGTAGTGAGTGTTAGTAGTGGTAGTGACTGTTAGGGTAGTGATTGTTAGTAGTGGTAGTGACTGTTAGGGTAGTGATTGTTAGTAGTGGTAGTGATTGTTAGGGTAGTGATTGTTAGGGTAGTGATTGTTAGTAGTGGTAGTGACTATTATGGTAGTGATTGTTAGTAGTGGTAGTGATTGTTAGTAGTGGTAGTGATTGTTAGTAGTGGTAGTGACTGTTAGGGTAGTGATTGTTAGTAGTGGTAGTGACTGTTAGGGTAGTGATTGTTAGTAGTGGTAGTAATTGTTAGGGTAGTGATTGTTAGTAGTGGTAGTGATTGTTAGTAGTGGTAGTGACTTTTAGGGTAGTGATTGTTAGTAGTGGTAGTGATTGTTAGGGTAGTGATTGTTAGTAGTGGTAGTGATTGTTAGGGTAGTGATTGTTAGGGTAGTGATTGTTAGTAGTGGTAGTGATTGTTAGGGTAGTGATTGTTAGGGTAGTGATTGTTAGTAGTGGTAGTGATTGTTAGTAGTGGTAGTGACTGTTAGGGTAGTGATTGTTAGTAGTGGTAGTGATTGTTAGGGTAGTGATTGTTAGGGTAGTGATTGTTAGGGTAGTGATTGTTAGTAGTGGTAGTGATTGTTAGTAGTGGTAGTGATTGTTAGTAGTGGTAGTGATTGTTAGGGTAGTGATTGTTAGTAGTGGTAGTGACTGTTAGGGTAGTGATTGTTAGTAGTGGTAGTGATTGTTAGGGTAGTGATTGTTAGGGTAGTGATTGTTAGGGTAGTGATTGTTAGTAGTGGTAGTGATTGTTAGGGTAGTGATTGTTAGGGTTGTGATTGTTAGTAGTGGTAGTGATTGTTAGGAGTGGTAGTGATTGTTAGGGTAGTGATTGTTAGTAGTGGTAGTGATTGTTAGGGTAGTGATTGTTAGTAGTGGTAGTGATTGTTAGTAGTGGTAGTGATTGTTAGTAGTGGTAGTGACTGTTAGGGTAGTGATTGTTAGTAGTGGTAGTAATTGTTAGGGTAGTGATTGTTAGTAGTGGTAGTGATTGTTAGTAGTGGTAGTGACTGTTAGGGTAGTGATTGTTAGTAGTGGTAGTGACTGTTAGGGTAGTGATTGTTAGTAGTGGTAGTGATTGTTAGTAGTGGTAGTGATTGTTAGTAGTGGTAGTGACTGTTAGGGTAGTGATTGTTAGTAGTGGTAGTGATTGTTAGGGTAGTGATTGTTAGTAGTGGTAGTGATTGTTAGGGTAGTGATTGTTAGTAGTGGTAGTGATTGTGCTCTGACTTTAAACTACAAACTGCTGTTCTTATTTTCACAGTAAATCCGATCTGTGTTGTTTTAGCTGAGAGTAGAGATCAGACAGATATCTGGCTATAAAGTTGAATCAGATTGTAAGCTACTGAGCCGCCGCAGCTCCAGTACTGACTTTTCATTTACTGGCATTTTCCATTATTTATGTCGCATCTAACACCTGATGCAATGGCAGCACAAGCCAGGCGGAATAGAAACCCTCCCAGCGCTGCTACAGCGGCGGCGCTCTCACAGTAAACATTGCAGGACAATATGACTCACTCTGAACTAATGGATGCAGCGCCGGAGCCAAGCTGGCTCTGCGGACGGGAGTTTATTCAGATCGCTCTAGTGTGAATCTGTTTGGCATGGAATCTGATGCCAGTCGCTGAAAGAGACACGGGGCCATTACCCTAATCCGCCGGCAGGAACGTGAGGCTGAGGAGCGCCGGCCCACTGGCTGCCACTTGATTCATGTGGAACGTAATGGGCCATTTCCTCCGCGCTGGCAGCGGCCGGCCCTTACGACCCAAAATTGCAACCGGTATGATTTCCCATAAGCACTGGTTTTATTATAGCCTCTCCCAGTATGAGGGATAGAGAGAGCGGGTCCAGTAACCACTCTTCCAGTCAAGCTGTCCACTCTAACCAGGAGCCAGGAACACTCGTCCGGTCACATTAAAGGAGCAGTCTGCCGAATCTCTGTTAGACAGACGTTAAAGGAGCAGTGTGTGTCCTCTAGTGCTGAGTTCAGGTATTGCAGCCTACTGAGCCAGTTAAATACATCTTGGGCTGTTCTCCACACAGTTCTCCAAACGGTTCTCCAGCACCTGAGTTCTAGCTATTTATTCTACACATTGTTTAGTTCTAGCTAACACGCTCATGTCATTAGCATTGGCGTAGGAAGCGGGGGGGAAGGGGGGGACAAGTCCCACCCAATATCAGAAACAGGTAGATTTGTCCCACCCAAAAAATAAACCATAGAAAAAGCAGAAACAGTTTTAAAAAGTTTTATTTTAAAAGCGTGTATGTAACGCGAGGTCAGTGATGAGAGCAGTGAATAACAACGATGATCATATATACTACAATAAAACAGTTTTAGTAAAATGTGTTGTTATGGTAACAGACTAGGAGGGTTTGGGTTAGCTAACGTTTATATTAACTTCAGTCAGAAACACTCTGAAACTTAAAGTTACATTACTCTCTGACCACGCCCCCAAACTACAGACTGCTACTACACTACATACATAATAAAATATAATAAATAAATAATAAATTAATTAATGAATAAATAAAAGGATACTAGCGTTAGAAGTGCTGTCAGTAGTGCAGTATGTAATGCTCCAGAGGGCGCTGTTTGGGACACAGCCTTACTGTCTAGATTAATGTTAGTCTAGTCTAGTCAGGAAAACTTAACATACATTTATTATCTTTTCATTTCAGCATTTTACTCCAAAAATTATTTTTTGTTATATTTCTTTATAATCCAGACACTGCATGTATCATTTAAACATTTTCTGAAACATTTATCTAATAATAATCAGACGTACAGATAATGATATATTTTATTTATTTATTTGTAATTTACTGTAATTCAACAAATGTTGTTCTACGTCACTATACATACAGTGATTTACTACTTTACCTACAGTGGAGTCAGATTCTAGGTAATATTTAGGGGACAGGGTGGACTTTGATTCATATTAGATTCATATTTTTCCCTCTTGTTGTCCTGTGTGTATATATAGCCTCTGTCTTGCTTCCTGTCTTGTGGTTGGTGTTCTGGTGTCTCTGTGGATGGTGCTTGTGGTTTTTGGTTCCAGTGTTCTCTGTTCTGTTAATGTTCCTAACCCTGCTCCTGTCTTGTCTCCCATTCCTGGTCTTGTGTCTGTCCCCATCATTGTTCCTGTCCCAGTTTCTTTTGGTGTCTCGGTCCCCATTCCTGTTAGTCTGTTCGTCCCTGTTCCAGTCCCTGTTTGTCCCCTGTCGTCATTGTTCTCATCTTCTGGCTTCTCTCCAGGCCCGTTCCCAGTCTCGTCTCATGTCCAGTCTGGTGTTCCATCTTCTGTTCAGTCCCCTGTCCAGTCTGGTGTTCCATCTTCTGTTCAGTCCCCTGTCCAGTCTGGTGTTCCATCTTCCGTTTTGTCCCCTGTCCAGTCTGGTGTTCCATCTTCCGTTTTGTCCCCTGTCCAGTCTGGTGTTCCATCTTCCGTTTAGTCACCTGTCCAGTCTGGTGTTCCATCTTCTGTTCAGTCCCCTGTCCAGTCTGGTGTTCTATCTTCCGTTTTGTCCCCTGTCCAGTCTGGTGTTCCATCTTCCGTTTAGTCACCTGTCCAGTCTGGTGTTCCATCTTCTGTTCAGACCCCTGTCCAGTCTGGTGTTCTATCTTCCGTTTTGTCCCCTGTCCAGTCTGCTGTTCTCTGGTGTCTCTGTGGAAGGTACCCGTGTTTCCGTTTTGTTTATAATTCTTGTTTGTTTTTGTACTTTGTGTTTATTTTCCTTTTGTCTTTGTTTATTATTAAATTACTTAAATCTTGCGTCTGCGTCTGCGTCCGTTCACCCTGTCTGTCTCCTCGTCTGCTCCTCGCCTGCCTCCTCGTGACAGCACTAAAATGTAACTGCAGCATCATTGAAGGTGGACCAGGAAAATTCAAATAGGAAGCTGAAAATAAGAAGCTAAATATCAGAACCAGAATGTAAGTGCTGGATTATTTAAGGTGGAACGGGAAAATTCACACAGTTCAATAAAATTTTCTGTGCTGGTTTGTTGTGTATACAGCTGTTCAGAACTGTGTTGGCTGGTCATGTACTGGCTAGCGTTTCTTAGTTCTGCACAGAATTTGCTAAAAAATACTCACTACCAAAACATTCCAGCAGAGTTGTGGTTCCTTCTGAAGTGACAAACTTTCAATCATTGGTTTAATAACATAAACATAATTAAGCTACACGGTCAGTCGGAGCTGCAGGATTTCAGTCGGAGGTCGTGTTTCAGATGTCTTTCAGCTCTGACTTTGACTATTACACGGATTTAAGATTTGGAGACATATAAACATGTTGGTTTGTTATTAGTGCACCAGTGTTTGGATTTAAAGCTCCAGCTGTGGTGAAAAGGTGCACCTGGGTGGTCTACTTCTCTACTTGATAGAGTACAGAATCTAATGTTTATTGATTTTCCTTTGAACCCTTTTATTTATAGTAGATTATAAATATATTAATAAGGTTTTACATGCCATAAATAACTCTTTCACTTAGAACACTTCACATCCTCTATACTAATCCAACCCAGAACTAACTCCTCCTGAGATAATGACCACCCCCCTGTCCTGCCGAATGCTGGAGGAAGACTGACCATCAGGTCATCCTTCTCGTTACCAGACACCAACCAGTTCTCCTCTTCATTCATGCCATCAGCTCCAACCTCAACTGCATCACTTCATCATCCAGATGTTGCAGCGTTGAGATATGATGGGACTGTTTCAGCCTCACTCCCACTTTTTACCCAGACTCAGTCAGAGACTGCCTCAGTCAGAGACTGCCTCAGTCAGAGACTGCCTCTACCTGTGCAGTTCCTAAAGCTTTTACCATCCAGACCTCAATCAGAGATCATCTCAGCTTTTATTCTTCTTCAGTCTCTCGTCCTGACCGCAGACGAAGGGTCCGACAGTTCTGCTGCTGCTTTTTGGTTCTAGATAAAAGCTTCTCATGGTTCTCAGTTAAACTGATTCTGAGAGACTGTGAACGATGTGAACCACAGACGTTCTGAGAGTGTGATAGCGCCCCCTATGTGGAGAATCACTTCCTGCCCTCCATCTGCAGTTCACGCCACAGCAACTCAGCAGTGACATAACAGTATTTACAAACCCGTTACCAGAGGTGTCAAGTAATGAAGTACAAATTACCATACTTAAGTAGAAAATAGCTTCAGTTGATACTTCAACTTCTACAGAAGTATTTTTAAACCCTAGTATCAATACTTCTCCCTGAGTATCTATACTTCTACCTGAGTATCTATACTTCTACCTGACTATCTATACTTCTACCTGACTATCTATACTTCTACCTGAGTATCTATACTCCTACCTGAGTATCTATACTTGTACCTGACTATCTATACTCCTACCTGAGTATCTATACTTCTACCTGACTATCTATACTTCTACCTGACTATCTATACTCCTACCTGAGTATCTATACTTCTACCTGACTATCTATACTTGTACCTGAGTATCTATACTTCTACCTGAGTATATATATTTCTACCTAAGTATCTATACTTCTACCTGAGTATCTATACTTCTACCTGAGTATATATATTTCTACCTAAGTATCTATACTTCTACCTGACTATCTTTAATTGTACCTGAGTATCTATACTTCTACCTGAGTATCTATATTTCTACCTAAGTATCTATACTTCTACCTGACTATCTTTAATTGTACCTGAGTATCTATACTTGTACCTGAGTATCTATACTTCTACCTGAGTATCTATATTTCTACCTAAGTATCTATACTTCTACCTGAGTATCTATACTTCTACCTGACTATCTATATTTCTACCTAAGTATCTATATTTCTACCTGAGTATCTATACTTCTACCTGACTATCTTTAATTGTACCTGAGTATCTATACTTGTACCTGACTATCTTTAATTGTACCTGAGTATCTATACTTCTACCTGAGTATCTATATTTCTACCTAAGTATCTATACTTCTACCTGACTGTCTTTAATTGTACCTGAGTATCTATACTTCTACCTGAGTATCTATATTTCTACCTAAGTATCTATACTTCTACCTGAGTATCTATACTTGTACCTGAGTATCTATACTTCTACCTGAGTATCTATATTTCTACCTAAGTATCTATACTTAGGTAGAAATACTTATACTTAAAATACT
Source organism: Megaleporinus macrocephalus (assembly GCA_021613375.1). Taxonomy (NCBI): domain Eukaryota; kingdom Metazoa; phylum Chordata; class Actinopteri; order Characiformes; family Anostomidae; genus Megaleporinus; species Megaleporinus macrocephalus. The sequence continues at coordinate 1,792,162 of CM038717.1, read as the reverse complement.
TCTGACACCTTTGCCTGTTACTCAGTAGCTTCATTAGTGCTTAAACTACCTGCCAGACTTGTTTCCCTTTAACGGCGGACGCTGTGAGTGAACGTATGAGTCTGTTTGATGTCCCAATTGAAGAACCCGAGAGAGAAAGGCCTGAACTTTGGCACACGGAGACCCAGCAGAGCAGAAAGAAGCTGAGAGCCCGGAGATCAGCCAGGCAGAGCAGGAACTGGGAGGAAAACCAAACCAGGCTGGTCACTGGAGTGTGAACGCGGGGGCTAAAGGTGTGCCAAACGGCCGCAGACACCACGCTGCTGAGCCCAAATGTTTTGCACTCGCTCCGTATGGAAGCGCGTGACACCGTGCTGCAGGCGGAAGCGGCGAAAACAAACACAGAGCCAGCGCACCCGAACAGAGAGACGGAAGAACACACACAAACAGAAAATATTGAAAGAGTCAGAGTCACTTTCACAGCGCGCTCAAATCAAAACAGTCCGCCCGGCCAGCGTGGCCCAGCTCGGCGGAACGGGGGCCGCTCTGAAACGAGTCCGTGTTTGCATGCAAACTGCGGCTGTGTGTTCGGCGGATTGTTTCAAAATGCACAATTAAAACAAAGCCTGATGAGTTCAGACCAGCCGACGCATGAATGTTTCATTTCACTGCTAGATAATCCTGCCTGTTATTGACTGCTCCTTTAATTGAACCTCCCTAAATGTGCCTCTTCATGGATAATGCATTGTTTTGAAGCAGCGTGCTCGCTGGAGCCGGAAATGATTCAGCATGTTCTGAGTGATGCACACTGTTAACAGAGGAAGAAAAAACATTCTGGTTGGGTTTAATGATGATAAAGCAGCTCTGGGCTTATGTTTTTTGGGTAAATTTACACAAGAGACAGTGAGCAGATGTCACCCTAAACCAACTACACTAACTACACTACCAACTGCACTACATTATACCACCCACTATACACCCACTACACTACACCAACCACTAAACACCCACTACACTATACCAACCACTATACACCCACTACACTATACCAACCACTATATACCCACTACACTATACAAACCACTATACACCCACTACACTATACAAACCACTAAACACCCACTACACTATACCAACCACTATACACCCACTACACTACACCAACCACTAAACACCCACTACACTATACCAACCACTATACACCCACTACACTGTACCAACCACTATATACCCACTACACTATACAAACCACTATACACCCACTACACTATACCAACCACTATACCAACCACTATATACCCACTACACTATACAAACCACTATACACTCACTACACTATACCAATCACTATACACCCACTACACTATACAAACCACTATACACTCACTACACTATACCAACCACTATACAACCACTACACTATACCAACCACTAAACACCCACTACAATATACCAACCGCTATACACTCACTACACTATACCAACCACTATACAACCACTACACTATAACAACCAATAAACACCCACTACACTATACCAACCACTATACACCCACTACACTATACCAACCACTATATACACACTACACTATACCAACCACTATATACACACACTACACTATACCAACCACTATACACCCACTACACTGTACCAACCACTATATACACACTACACTATACAAACCACTATACACCCACTACACTGTACCAACCACTATATACACACTACACTATACAAACCACTATACACCCACTACACTATACCAACCACTATACACCAACGACACTATACCCACCACTATACACCAACTACATTATACCACCCCCTATACACTCACAACACTATACCAACCACTATACACCCACTACACTATACCAACCACTATACACCAACTACACTATACCAACCACTATACACCAACTACACTAACTACACTTCTAACTGCATTACACTATACCAACCACTATACACCCAATACACTATACCAACCACTATACACCCACTACACTATACCAACCACTATATACCCACTACAATATACCAACCACTATACACTCACTACAATATACCAACCACTATACACCAACTACACTACTAACTGCATTACACTACACCAACCACTATATACCCACTACACTATACCAACCACTATATACCCACTACACTATACCAACCACTATATACCCACTACAATATACCAACCACTATACACTCACTACACTACACCAACCACTATATACCCACTACACTATACCAACCACTATACACCCACTACAATATTCCAACCACTATACACCCACTACACTATACCAACCACTATACACCAACTACACTAACTACACTACTAACTGCATTACACTACACCAACCACTATACACTCACTACACTACACTAACCACCATATACCCACTACACTATACCAACCACTATACACCCACTACAATATACCAACCACTATACACTCACTACAATATACCAACCACTATACACTCACAACACTATACCAACCACTATACACCCACAACACTATACCAATCACTATACACCCACTACACTACACCAACCACTATACACCCACAACACTATACCAACCACTAAACACCCACTACACTATACCAACCTCTATACACCCACTACACTATACCAACCACTATACACCCACTACACTGTACCAACCACTATACACACTCACTACACTATACCAACCATTATACACCCACTACACTATACCAACTCCTATACACCCACTACACTGTACCAACCACTATACACACTCACTACACTTTACCAACCACTATACACCCACTACACTATACCAACCACTATACACCCACTACACTGTACCAACCACTATACACACTCACTACACTATACCAACTATTATACACCCACTACACTATACCAACTACTATACACCCACTACACTATACCAACCACTATACACCCACTACACTGTACCAACCACTATACACACTCACTACACTATACCAACCACTATACACCCACTACACTATACCAACCACTATACACACTCACTACACTATACCAACCACTATACACCCACTACACTATATCAACCACTATACACCCACTACACTATACCAACCACTATACACACTCACTACACTATACCAATCACTATACACCCACTACACTATACCAACCACTATACACCCACTACACTATACCAACCACTATACACCCACTACACTATACCAACCACTATATACCCACAACACTATACCAACCACTATACACCAACTAAACTATACCAACCACTATACACACACTACACTATACCAACCACTATACACCCACTACACTGTACCAACCACTATATACACCCACTAAACTATACCAACCACTATACACCCACTACACTATACCAACCACTATACACCCACTACACTATACCAACCACTATACACCAACTACACTCTACACTATACCGCAATACCTATAAATATATATATATATATTTGTGTGTGTGTGTGTTTGAGCAAGCAAACATTATGGAGCTGGTTCTGTGCTAACATCTGGAAAACTAAAAACACTAGCAACATATTTTGAACCATGTAGGATACCATAGCAACCACACTAGCAACCACAATGAGTAGCATAGCAACCACAAAGAAAAAACTCTATACCACTATATTAATACCATAGTAACAGCTGGGCAAAACTGTGGTGACCTGCTTACGCTGCTCCATCAGTCCTTCCTCGTTATTCCAGTCGAGCAGCCGCTCAGTGTTTGACCACATTAAGGGACAACCTGCACCAGACGATGGGCAGAAGTCCAGTCTACACATGAGAAGAACACCTGATTCTCTGCTAATGTGATCTAAAAATGTAGCTAATGTAGTTAATTAGTTAAGCACTTCCATCAATGTATATGTCCAGTCATGCAGTGTATAATCACACAGTGACTTGGGTCCATTGTAGCATATTGTGTCTATTATTGTCCTTTATTTCAGAACCTGCTGCGAAATCGATCACTTTCAGCCTGAATTCTTGCACGATTAATATAAACGATAGCTGCAGTGAAGCAGCTTTAGAATCTGATTGACCTTTTACTGTATTGGGTTTAATATAGATCCACAGATTCTGGTTAATGATGGTGGAACTGATGGCTGTTTGAGTGATAATTGTGTCTGACCAATTAGTGATCAACACTAATTCTGGCTATATATCCGAAAATTCTCAGTATCCCAGCATTGAGGGTAACCGTGACCTAGAAGGATCAATACTCTGACCTGTTTTTAATATATGTAAATGATCTTCACTTGGCTGAATGTATGGATCTTGTTTCTGATAAAGAAACTCTGAATCAATTCAGATCCAATACTGAATGCTGGGTTAAGGCTAACAAATGATATGCTATGTAAAAAGTACATAGGAAGTGTATGAGGTCTAATCATCCAGTGACTTGGGTCCAATATACCAAATTTCTTGGAATTGTTACAGAATTTGTGTTGGAAAGAGCACATTAATCACAGACTGGTGCTGAATTTGTTTGGGTTGGGATATATGGGATATTTTCCATATGATATATGGGCGGAGCCAGAATTAGTGCAGATGGCTGATTGGTCAGACACAATTTTTACTCAAACAACCAATTATTTTCTGTGGCTCTACATAAACACCTAATACAGTTCACTGCTGCTGCTGTTTGTGTTCATAGTGTAAGAAATCATGCAACCACCAAACAACCTCCACAGAAGTTTGCCTACCTCAACATTAGTACTCAAGCTGGCAGCAGTTCTGGGATCAGATTTGTAACCATACAGATATTTGGACTCCCCTGCTCAAATTTAACTGGATGGTTTTCTAAGCAGTGGTGTCCAAACTTTGTTTCGGAGGGTAAAGTTCAGAGTTTGTTGATGGACAACGAATGAAAAACTAAATTATATACAAATAAAAGTAGTATTTTTTGCTATTTAGTATGTATTTTTGTATTTTTGTATGAACAAAATACAAAGAATTTAGTAAACAACACAGGTATAACCGTAATAGAAAGAATCAATCAATCTTTATTTATCAAATCAATCACACCTTGTTAGAACAATCACTGCATTTACGATCACCCCATCAGATTATTATTGAATCAGTTACCTTAAAAATATATTATTTTTTCTTACACACACAACAGGACTGCTCTAAAACAGCTTCCTGTGCACCATCATTCCAGAAGATCTTCTACTGAACTCCAAACTTTCTTCAGGACGTCTCTGGGACAGTTCAGTCTCTCTTATTGAGGATGTTCGATTTGGAAGATCTCACCTGAAAGACTGTAACAGCCTTAATAACTTCAAAAAGCAGATCAAAGCTTATTTCCTTTCACACTGACACACTCACTTATAACACTAATACAAAACTTGATATTATTATTATCATATTCTGTACAGCGTAATATAATCATTACCTGGAAAAGTACTTTGTACAAAACCTTCTGAGTTTTTCTTTCACTTCTCTGCACATTATCTCTCTCTCTCACCACAATGTTCCACTAACTATGCTGCTTCTCGCTCTTGTTCACTGTGGAAATAATAATAATAATAATAATAATAATAATAATAATAATACAAATCTATGTTCCTTAAACCACAACCAGATGTTTTATTCTGCTCCAGGAAAAAATCCATACATCTTATTTTATAGTTTTGATCTCTTCACACGTATTCACTAATATTATTACTATTAAAATAGTACATATAACAACAACCTGGGTAGACGTGTCCAATGATTAATAGTGTACACATCACTGCTAATTGGCTGACAAAATATGTCAAATATTAAACTGTAGCAGAACAGAGTGTAACACTAAGACTAAACGTTCTACTTATCTCTAATTAATTATAATATATGTTTTAAAAATATTTCAGCTATGAAATATTGTATAATTTTATGAAATATGATTTCAAAACCTCAATATGAAATCTACCTGCTTTAATATGTATTATAACAGTGGGTCTGTCTCAAACCCTAGAGAGTGTGTAAGTAGGCTGTCTAGGAAGTGGGTGTGTAAGTAGGCTGTCTAGGAAGTGGGTGTGTAAGTAGGCTGTCTAGGTAGTGAGTGTGTAAGTAGGTTGTCTAGGTAGTGAGTGTGTAAGTAGGCTGTCTAGGTAGTGAGTGTGTAAGTAGGCTGTCTAGGTAGTGAGTATGTAAGTAGGCTGTCTAGGTAGTGAGTGTGTAAGTAGGCTGTCTAGGTAGTGAGTATGTAAGTAGGCTGTCTAGGTAGTGAGTGTGTAAGTAGGCTGTCTAGGTAGTGAGTGTGTAAGTAGGCTGTCTAGGTAGTGAGTGTGTAAGTATGCTGTCTAGGTAGTGAGTGTGTAAGTAGGCTGTCTAGGTAGTGAGTGTCTAAGTAGGCTGTCTAGGTAGTGAGTGTGTAAGTAGGCTGTCTAGGTAGTGAGTGTGTAAGTAGGCTGTCTAGGTAGTGAGTGTGTAAACAGATTACTGAGACGCTCTAGTTAGAGAGAGACTGCGTCACCGCTTGTTCCCGCCCACTGCAGCACGCCACCGGTGGTTCAGCTGGTTGCTAAGCTACCGGCCGACATCCAAAACAATAGCCAGAGTCTTAAAAATCCGCTAGCATAAATGCTAATGTCTGGAGTATAAAGTGTAAATGGTGAAGGACTCGTTACAGAGTTGATAATTAAAAACTGTTTTGTGTGATTATATGACCAGAAACACATTAAAACTCCAGAGAATCAAAATAACTCACATTTTAAAACCACTTCACTGCTCCTAGATTAGCCTGCAGTGCATCATGGGATTGTTTTAGCGGCTGAGGAAGCGTTTGATGTTTTCTTAAAATCAGGTCTAAATAAGGTTCCTCAGTAGCAGCATGTTTAAGTTATGTAAGAATTGGGACAGTCTACATGTCGGGAGCGCATACTATGATGTAAAATGCTGCCTATGTAGGGAGCTCAGTAGGATTTGAGACAGACCCAATATTTAATATAATTGAAGTCCTTGGCTCGCCACAAACTCTGCAAAAGTTTGGACACCCCAGCTTAGAAAAACATCCAGTTAAATTTGAGCAGTGGAGTCCAAATATCGGTATGGTTACAAATCTGATCCCAGAACTGCTGCCAGCTTGCTTGAGTACTAATGTGGAAGTAGGCAAACTTCTCTGGAGGTTGTTTGGTGGTCACATGATTTCTTACACCATGAACACAAACAGCAGCAGCAGTGAAGGAGCTTCAGGCTCTGACTCGTTAACGTACAAGGTGTTTATGTAGAGCCACAGAAATGATAGGTTGTTTGAAGGAAAATTGTGTCTGACCAATCAGTGAACTGCACTAGTTCTAACAAATTCAGCACCAGCACTTGGATACATGGTTGTGCACAGACAAAAATAAATACTAATAATGTGGTGAAATAGGTTTGAGCTGCTGTTGGAGACTCAAAACATTCTAGTTCTGGAGAGCAGCTTGGTTGTCACCATGCCAACTCCAGAGACAGCCGTGATAGGTGGAGTGAGCTCGTACAAAGTGTGAGTTTTACTTTTGTTTATATTCATTAATTAAAAACCCTCCGTGCTGAAAGTGTGTACACATGAGATAAACATCTGATCAACGCATCAAACGAAACATGTACATGATGTTGTGTTTTATAGCGCAGTTCAGCGGCTCGCTAACTCCAGCCCCCTCAGTACCGCCGTCTCCGCTCTGAGCTATAAACAGAGCCTGTAAACGTTACTGAGGAGAGGAAACGAGGAAAATGTCCTCCTAACCTTCACCCAAACCCAGCAGGTGTGGTTTGCTCAGGCTGGGAGGGACGCTTAATGAAGCATGTCCATGCTGGCTGATGGACTTTCCTGTTCCAGTTAGCTGAACCGCGAGCCTGAAGACTGGCGCCACCATGTTCACCCAAATCCGGATCCAGAACTCCAGTGTGAGTGACATGCCGAGCAAACCCGTAGCTAACGGGCAGCGCTGGAAACGGAGCGGCGCGAAGCCAGTGTGACTGACAGGGCTTCAGAGATTAGCTTTAGCGATTAGCATGACCAGATTTCTTGAGTTTTCTATGATCTATGAATCATGTATGAATTTCAGATTTCCAAAATAGGAGAATTTGTTTCTTGCAATAATAATCAGTCTCGTCAGTGGGGTGACCTGGAGGGCCTTTATGAGCATCATGTGTGGTAATATTTTGGTAACCACCTGCTACCATCCAATCAGCTGTACAAACCACCTGCTACCATCCAATCAGCTGTACAAACCACCTGCTACCATCCAATCAGCTGTACAAACCACCTGCTACCATCCAATCAGCTGTACAAACCACCTGCTACCATCCAATCAGCTGTACAAACCACCTGATATCATCCAATCAGCTGTACAAACCACCTGATATCATCCAATCAGCTGTACAAACCACCTGCTACCATCCAATCAGCTGTACAAACCACCTGCTACCATCCAATCAGCTGTACAAACCACCTGATATCATCCAATCAGCTGTACAAACCACCTGATATCATCCAATCAGCTGTACAAACCACCTGATATCATCCAGTCAGCTGTACAAACCATCTGCCATCATCCAATCAGCTGTACAAACCACCTGATATCATCCAATCAGCTGTACAAACCACCTGATATCATCCAATCAGCTGTACAAACCACCTGATATCATCCAGTCAGCTGTACAAACCATCTGCCATCATCCAATCAGCTGTACAAACCATCTGCCATCATCCAATCAGCTGTACAAACCACCTGCCATCAACCAATCAGCTGTACGAACCACCTGCTATCATCCAATCAGCTGTACAAAGAATGTACTATCATCCAATCAGCTGTCAAACCACCAGCTGTCAACCAATCAGCTGAACAAACCACCTGCGTATATGTCGGTGTTTCACTGGCCCCTAGTGTATATGTTCACTAGTGTGTGTGTATATGTAGGTGTTTCACTGCCCCCTAGTGTGTATGTTCACTAGTGTGAGTGTATATGTGGGTGTTTCACTGCCCCCTAGTGTGTATGTTCACTCGTGTGTGTGTGTGTATGTGGGTGCTTCACTGCCCCCTAGTGTGTATGTTCACTAGTATGTGTGTATGTGGGTGTTTCACTGCCCCCTAGTGTGTATGTTCACAAGTGTGTGTATTTATGTGGGTGTGTCACTGCCCCCTAGTGTGTGTGTTTACTAGTGTGTGTGTGTATGTGGGTGTTTCACTGCCCCCTAGTGTGTATGTTCACTAGTGTGTGTGTTTATGTGGGTGTTTCACTGCCCCCTAGTGTGTGTGTGTTTACTAGTGTGTGTGTATGTGGGTGTTGCACTGCTCCCTAGTGTGTGTGTGTGTTTACTAGTGTGTGTGTGTATATGTGGGTGTGTCACTGCCCCCTAGTGTGTGTGTGTACAAGTGTGTGTGTCACTGCACAGATGGGTTGAATGTGGAGGGTAATAGTTGTAAATTCTCTCATGTGTGTTTCTGTTTGTTTGTTTGTTTCTGTTTGTTTGTTTCTGTTTGTTTGCGTGTAAAAAATCTTTTACAGGCTGTAAATGAACTGAAGTCTGAATTAGTCTGATCTGGATTAGACGAGCTCGTTTGGTCAGACTGTAGTTTTAACACTTCATAGTTTAGTTCGGTCTAAACTGGAAGGTCTGAAGCTCCATAAAGTCCTGTTTCTCCATCTTTACCACAGAACCAGACTTACACACCTTTATTTACACTGATCACAAGCAGTCACACAATCAACAACAACAACAACAACTGAGCTTCAGAACACTGACTGTCTCGTACTTCCACTAACTGGACACTTTATTAGAAACAACTACCTCGTACTTCCACTAACTGGACACTTTATTAGAAACAACTACCTCGTACTTCCACTAACTGGACACTTTATTAGAAACAACTACCTCGTACTTCCACTAACTGGACACTTTATTAGAAACAACTACCTCGTACTTCCACTAACTGGACACTTTATTAGAAACAACTACCTCGTACTTCTACTAACTGGACACTTTATTAGAAACAACTACCTCGTACTTCCACTAACTGGACACTTTATTAGAAACAACTACCTCGTACTTCCACTAACTGGACACTTTATTAGAAACAACTACCTCGTACTTCCACTAACTGGACACTTTATTAGAAACAACTACCTCGTACTTCCACTAACTGGACACTTTATTAGAAACAACTACCCTGTACTCCACTAACTGGACACTTTATTAGAAACAACTACCTCGTACTTCCACTAACTGGACACTTTATTAGAAACAACTACCTCGTACTTCCACTAACTCGACACTTTATTAGAAACAACTACCTCGTACTTCCACTAACTGGACACTTTATTAGAAACAACTACCTCGTACTTCCACTAACTGGACACTTTATTAGAAACAACTACCTCGTACTTCCACTAACTGGACACTTTATTAGAAACAACTACCTCGTACTTCCACTAACTGGACACTTTATTAGAAACACCCACCTTGTACTTCCACTAACTGGACACTTTATTAGAAACACCAACCTTGTTCTTTCTTTAACTGGCCACTATATTGGAAACACCCACCTCGTACATCCACTAACTGGACATTTTATTAGAAACACCAAACTTGTGCTTCCATTAACCTGCCACTTTACTAGAAACACCTACCTTGTACTAACTGGCCATTTTATTAGAAACACCAACTTTGTGCTTCCATAAACTGGCCACCTGCCTTCTAATAAAGTGGCCAGAGTTTCTAATAAAGTGTTCAGGGTTTTTTAATATAGTGGGCGGTTTTGAGAAATGGTCTTCAGGATCGGACTCCGTGCTATCAGATGATTTAACTGGTCAGCGGTCAGGGGGCAGGTAGCTGAATGGATGGTAACCCAGTGTGAGTTGTTGCCGTATTGGCAGCCAGTGTTGGTGTGATATTTCATTTTGAATAGGATCTTCATCAAACACGCCAGTAATTCTTGAAGGCAGCAAAGAACCCGACCAAACTCAAATCCCAGAGGAACCCGAGGCTGCCAGAGAAGAGCTTTGTGCTGTTTAGGCAAAACAACTCAGTCCAACTTTGCATTTCCAAGTTATTTACACATTTTGTCCATCTGCATTGTTTTTCATCCCCGAGTAGATTTCGACTGCCAGTTATTACGTACTGGGTCTGTTTGATTCACACAGAAGATCCAGTTCAGAGCGGGTTGGTTTGTGTAGTTAGAAGAACTCTCCAGATTAGGGCTTTAAGGTGGACAGTATTCTTTAATAACTGATCTCTGCCAAGTCAGGCTGGCAGCGTTCTAACTCTACAGACACCAAACACAGAGCTTCTTCCACCAAACCCTCCAGAAGAGTGGCTGCTGATCACTATCAGCCTGGCTTCAGATAGAACACAGGTTCATTCCAAGACTTTGGGGCTCAACTGAACTGAAACCAGAGCCAACAGTCCAAACAGAGAAAGTCTGGAACAGCTCGAGACTGAAAACGTGAAAAATTCTGAATCTGTGACAGAGCCAGAACATCAACAACACAACCAGAAAAACAACAACACAACCAGAACATCAACAACACAACCAGAACATCAACAACACAACCAGAACATCAACAATACAACCAGAACAAATAACACAACCAGAACATCAACAACACAACCAGAAAAACAACAACACAACCAGAACATCAACAACACAACCAGAACATCAACAACACAACCAGAAAAACAACAACACAACCAGAAAAACAACAACATGACCAGAACATCAACAACACAAACAGAACATCAGCAATACAACCAGAACATCAACAACACAACCAGAACAAATAACACAACCAGAACATCAACAACACAACCAGAAAAACAACAACACAACCAGAACATCAACAACACAACCAGAACATCAACAACACAACCAGAACATCAACAATACAACCAGAACAAATAACACAACCAGAACATCAACAACACAACCAGAAAAACAACAACACGACCAGAACATCAACAACACAAACAGAACATCAGCAATACAACCAGAACATCAACAACACAACCAGAACAAATAACACAACCAGAACATCAACAACACAACCAGAAAAAACAACACAACCAGAACATCAACAACACAACCAGAAAAACAACACAACCAGAAAAACAACAACACAACCAGAAAAACAACACAACCAGAACATCAACAACACGACCAGAACATCAGCAATACAACTAGAACAAACAACACAACCAGAAAAACAACAACACAACCAGAACATCAACAACACAACCAGAAAAACAACAACACAATCAGAACATCAACAACACAACCAGAACATCAACAAGACAACCAGAACATCAACAACACAACCAGAACATCAACAATACAACCAGAACAAATAACACAACCAGAACATCAACAACACAACCAGAAAAACAACAACACAACCAGAACATCAACAACACAACCAGAAAAACAACACAACCAGAACATCAACAACACGACCAGAACATCAGCAATACAACCAGAACAAACAACACAACCAGAAAAACAACAACACAACCAGAACATCAACAACACAACCAGAAAAACAACAACACAATCAGAACATCAACAACACAACCAGAAAAATAACACAACCAGAAAAACAACAACACAACCAGAACATCAACAACACAACCAGATCATCAACAACACGACCAGAACATCAACAACACAAACAGAACATCAGCAATACAACCAGAACATCAACAACACAACCAGAACAAATAACACAACCAGAACATCAACAACACAACCAGAACATCAACAACACGACCAGAACATCAACAACACAAACAGAACATCAGCAATACAACCAGAACATCAACAACACAACCAGAACAAATAACACAACAGAACATCAACAACACAACCAGAACATCAACAACACGACCAGAACATCAACAACACATACAGAACATCAGCAATACAACCAGAACATCAACAACACAACCAGAACAAATAACACAACCAGAACATCAACAACACAACCAGAAAAAAAAACAACACAACCAGAACATCAACAACACAACCAGAACATCAACAACACAAACAGAACATCAACAATACAACCAGAACAAATAACACAACCAGAACATCAACACAAACAGAAAAACAACAACACAACCAGAACATCAACAACACAACCAGAAAAACAACACAACCAGAAAAACAACACAACCAGAAAAACAGCAACACAACCAGAACATCAACAACACAACCAGAAAAACAACACAACCAGAAAAACAACAACACAACCAGAACATCAACAACACAAACAGAACATCAACAACACAAACAGAACATCAACAACACAACAATATAGTGGCAGGAGTGTCTAATAAAGAGGCCAGAGTTTCTAATAAAGTGGCCAGAGTTTCTAATAAAGTGGCCAGTATTTTTAATGAATTGGCCAGAGTTTCTAATAAAGTGGCCAGTATTTCTAATAAAGAGGCCGGAGTTTCTAATAAAGTGTTCAGTGTGTCTAATAAAATGGCTGGTGTTTCTAATAAAGTGACCAGTGTTTCTAATAAAGTGGTCAGTGTTTTTAATAAAGTGGTCAGTGTTTCTAATAAAGTGGCCGGTCTTTAAGATCAGGATGGGACTCGCGCTGTGAGGGAAACTGAGTATTAACTGAAACTCGGCTGTTTTGATTAAGTTTGATCTCCAGCATCATTTCATGTCGGCGAGATCAAAGCTGACGTGGCGTCGGGGGAGACGGAGACGTGGTCGAGCGAGCTGATTGGTTTTCACTCCTATAGACTTTAAAGTGAAATGAAATATTGACGCTCGTTTCATCACGCGAGGTTGCCGCGGCGCTGTGGAGTGGATGAAAGAGCCGTTTGACAGCCGCCAGCGGGAGCCGGTGATGAGACTGGTCCTCGTGTTTGTCTCTCGTTAAACCTTCTGTAATTAGGAGCTGCTCTGGAGGCGGAGTCACCTCCGTCACTCACTCTACAACCTAAACACTCAGTTTACAGTGAATCCCACCACATACACAGAGCACTGTACACTAATCTAATCAGACAGCCTCTGTCTACTCTATCAGACACAGCAGTGCTGCTGCTGGAGTGTTTAAACACCTCAGTGTCACTGCTGGACTGAGAATCGTCCACCAACCAAAACTATCCAGACAGCAGTGTCCTGTGGGCGGCGTCCTGTGTCCACTGATGAAGGACTAGAGGAACACAAACTGTGCAGCAGCAGATGAGCTACTGTCTCTGACTTTACATCTACAATGTGAACCAGCAAGTAGTAGGAGTGTCTAATAGAGTGGACAGTGAGTGTCTGATCCACTCACACCAGCACAGCACATAATTAACACACTGAGAATGATCCACCTCCCTAATAGTATCTGCTCTGTGGTGGTCCTGTGGGGGTCCTGATCATTAAAGAACAGAGTAATAAAGTATACAGAGAATCAGATGAACTGCAGTCTGTAAGTGGAGCTCCTGTATGTTCAGTGGAGCTGATACAGTGGACAGTGAGTGGAGGTCCTGTATGGTCAGTGGAGCTGATACAGTGGACAGTGGGTGTAGGTCCTGTATGGTCAGTGGAGCTGATACAGTGGACAGTGAGTGGAGGTCCTGTATGGTCAGTGGAGCTGATACAGTGGACAGTGAGTGGAGGTCCTGTATGGTCAGTGGAGCTGATACAGTGGACAGTGAGTGGAGGTCCTGTATGGTCAGTGGAGCTGATACAGTGGACAGTGAGTGGAGGTCCTGTATGGTCAGTGGAGCTGATACAGTGGACAGTGAGTGTAGGTCCTGTATGGTCAGTGGAGCTGATACAGTGGACAGTGAGTGGAGGTCCTGTATGGTCAGTGGAGCTGATACAGTGGACAGTGAGTGGAGGTCCTGTATGGTCAGTGGAGCTGATACAGTGGACAGTGAGTGGAGGTCCTGTATGGTCAGTGGAGCTGATACAGTGGACAGTGAGTGGAGGTCCTGTATGGTCAGTGGAACTGATACAGTGGACAGTGAGTGGAGGTCCTGTATGGTCAGTGGAGCTGATACAGTGGACAGTGAGTGGAGGTCCTGTATGGTCAGTGGAGCTGATACAGTGGTCAGTGAGTGGAGGTCCTGTATGGTCAGTGGAGCTGATACAGTGGACAGTGAGTGGAGGTCCTGTATGGTCAGTGGAGCTGATACAGTGGACAGTGAGTGGAGGTCCTGTATGGTCAGTGGAGCTGATACAGTGGACAGTGAGTGGAGGTCCTGTATGGTCAGTGGAGCTGATACAGTGGTCAGTGAGTGGAGGTCCTGTATGGTCAGTGGAGCTGATACAGTGGACAGTGAGTGGAGGTCCTGTATGGTCAGTGGAGCTGATACAGTGGACAGTGAGTGGAGGTCCTGTATGGTCAGTGGAGCTGATACAGTGGACAGTGAGTGGAGGTCCTGTATGGTCAGTGGAGCTGATACAGTGGACAGTGAGTGGAGGTCCTGTATGGTCAGTGGAGCTGATACAGTGGACAGTGAGTGGAGGTCCTGTATGGTCAGTGGAGCTGATACAGTGGACAGTGAGTGGAGCTCCTGTATGGTCAGTGGAGCTGATACAGTGGACAGTGAGTGGAGGTCCTGTATGGTCAGTGGATAAGGAGGGGGGGCTTTAACCTCACAGATTTTGAGAACTGTGTGGAACTAAATGGGAAATAAAGAGTTAAGAGTGATTTGAATGTCAGTGAACAGACTGTACTGGTTTGTACTGGTTTGTACTGGTTTGTACTGGCGGAGCTTCAGCTAAAGGTGTAAATCGCGCTTCCAAAGTTGGACATGCTGGCACTCGTCCTCGTCCACACATTCAGCTCCAGCGCGGAAATGAATCTGGGAGGTTGCCAGGTATGTAGTAAAAGTGGGTAGAAAGACCTCCAGAGTCAGAGCTGGAGATTATTTATACTCCCTGTGTTTATTACAGTTAACTATAACAGTAATAAAACAGTAATAACACCTCTTTTTTCATCATAACCTCTAAAACACATGTTATAAATGATGCATAGCTACATTATATCTGTAGATCCACCTGGAGCACTAACGAGCAGGAGAGCAGGTCCACTGGTCGGCTGATATTCAGTTTCAGTTTTATTGATGAAATATTCACAGACAGACAGACAGACAGACAGACAGGCAGACAGACAGACAGGCAGACAGACAGACAGATAGAGTCTATAAAAGAGCCTATAACAGAGTATACAACAGAGTTTATAACAGATCCTGTAACTGTTTGTAAGAGAATTAATAACAGAGCCTATAACAGAATTTATAACAAAGCCTATAACAGAGCCTATAACAGAGTTTATATTAAAGCCTATAACAGAGTTTATAACAGAGCCTATAACATAGTTTATAACAGAGTTTATATTAGAGCCTATAACAGAGTTTATAACAGTTTATAACAGAGCCTATAACAGAGTTTATAACAGAGCCTATAACAGAGTATATAACAGCCTATAACAGGGCCTATAACAGAGTCTACAACAAAGTTTATAACAGAGCCTATAACAGAGTCTATAACAGAGCCTATAACAGAGTTTATAACAGAGTCCACAACAGAGTCTATAACAGAGTTTATAACAGAGTTTATAACAGAGTCCATAACAGAGTCTATAACAGATTTTATAACAGAGTCTATACTAGAGCCTATAACATAGTTTATAACAGAGTTTATAACAGAACCTACAAGAGTCTATAACAGAGCATATAACAGAGTCCATAACAGAGTCTATATCAGAGTCTATAACAGAGTTTATAACAGAGTCTATAACAGAGTCTATAACAGAGCATATAGCAGAGTTTATAACAGAGTTTATAACAGAGTTTATAACAGAGTTTATAACAGAGTCTATAACAGAGTCTATAACAGAGCATATAACAGAGTTTATAACAGAGTCCATAACAGAGTCTATAACAGAGTTTATAACAGAGTCTATAACAGAGTCTATAACAGAGCATATAACAGAGTTTATAACAGAGTCTATAACAGAGTTTATAACAGAGTTTATAACAGAGTCTATAACAGAGCATATAACAGAGTTTATAACAGAGTCTATAACAGAGTTTATAACAGAGTTTATAACAGAGTCTATAACAGAGTCTATAACAGAGTTTATTACAGAGTCTATAACAGAGTCTATAACAGAGCATATAACAGAGTTTATAACAGAGTCTATAACAGAGTTTATAACAGAGTTTATAACAGAGTCCATAACAGAGTCTATAACAGAGTCTATAACAGAATTTATAACAGAGTCTATAACAGAGTCTATAACACAGCATATAACAGAGTTTATAACAGAGTCTATAACAGAGCATATAACAGAGTTTATAACAGAGTCTATAACAGAGTTTATAACAGAGTCTATAACAGAGTCTATAACAGAGCATATAACAGAGTCTATAACAGGGTTTATAACAGAGTTTATAACAGAGTCTATAATAGAGTCTATAACAGAGTTTATAACAGAGTTTATAACAGAGTCTATAATAGAGTCTATAACAGAGTTTATAACAGAGTTTATAACAGAGTTTATAACAGAGTCTATAATAGAGTCTATAACAGAGTTTATAACAGAGTTTATAACAGAGTCTATAATAGAGTCTATAACAGAGTTTATAACAGAGTTTATAACAGAGTTTATAACAGAGTCTATAATAGAGTCTATAACAGAGTCTATAACAGAGTCTATAACAGAGTTTATAACAGAGTCTATAATAGAGTCTATAACAGAGTCTATAACAGAGTCTATAACAGAGTTTATAACAGAGTTTATAACAGAGTCTATAATAGAGTCTATAACAGAGTTTATAACAGAGTCTATAATAGAGTCTATAACAGAGTTTATAACAGAGTTTATAACAGAGTCTATAATAGAGTCTATAACAGAGTTTATAACAGAGTCTATAATAGAGTCTATAACAGAGTTTATAACAGAGTTTATAACAGCCGAGTGGGAGAGTATTTGTGATATTTTGTGATTTGTACAGCAGGACAGTCACTTTTTATACATTCATGTTTAACTTCTAATCCAGACGTCGACTGACTTCATGCAGCACGTTTGTTCTGCAGTGCTTGACTGTGATTGGCTGAGCTGCCGTTCAATCCATCTAAGGAATCAGTCCAAGAACCGCCTCCCATTAAAATAAAGAGCCATCTGAGACACCAGAGCATCACTTAGGCAGAGTTTAAAAGGTGTTGTGCTGTAATACTGAGATCCTCGTTCGACCTGTAACTGTAAGGTCACCCCGTCTGGACTCTCACTTACTTAAATATCCATCCACAAATACATTTACTCGTCCATCTCACCTTACAGACCTTCTGCACCTTCAGAGACGGTGTTCAGCCAGTCCTCACCAAGAACAGCCTCTCTCTCTGTACACTATATAGACAAAAGTATTGGGACGCACGTCTTAGTCTATTAATTCAGGTGTTTCATTCAAATCCTATTACTACAGGTGTATATAGTCAAGCAGCTAACCCTGCAGTCTGTCTGTACACACATTAGTGGTAGAGTGTGAGGTTCTAAAGATCTCCAGCGTGGTCTGTAATTGGATCCACCGTCACAACAAATCGGTTACTGAACATTTCTTCCCTCCTATATTTTCACCATCAGCTGTGAGGATTTTATTGAACACTGGAAGCATTTAGGAATCACAGTAACTCAGTCACGAAGTGTCAGAGCAGGTAAAGTTACAGAGTGGGGACTCTCTGTAACACTCTGCTGACCTCCTCTGGCTTTAACATCAGCACCAACACTGTGGAGCTTCACATCCAAGCAGCTGCACACATGCCTCACATCACAGAGCACAGTGCTCTGGACTCTGGAGCAGTGGACATCTGATGGTTGAGTCTGGCTTTGGAGAACACCAGGAGAACGTTACCTGCCTGACTGAACTGTGACTGTAAAGTTTGGTGGAGGAGGGATGATGATGCTATGGGGGTGTTTTTAAGAGGTGGGCCGAGGACCCTCAGTTCCAGTGAATTTTGGTTAAATATATTCCAGTTTTGTGGGAACAGTTTGGGGAAGAACCTTCTCTGGTCCAGCATGGCTAACTGTGTCCCATTGCTGCTCCATACAGGCTGGTTGGGGAAGTTTTGGTGTGGAAGAACTTGATTGACTCATATAGAGTCCTGACCTCCACCCCGTCCATCACCTTTGGAATGAACTAGAACTGAGATTGTGAGCCTCCTGTTAAACATCATCTCACAAATGCTCTTCTGGGTAAAGATTCCCACAGATACTCCAAAATCTTGTGGAAAGTTCTTCTTTCTTGCCATCAGAATGAAGAAGGAGACCAGTTCAGAGTATAAGCTTTATTCTTTGTATGCCGTGGTACCAACGTTCTGAGAGCTCTCAAACCCTGGTCTCACATGATCTAAACATGGTCTACCCCAAACCAGCAGACACTCCCATTTAAGTCCAGCTGACAACAGCTCAACCAGCCTCGACCCGTCTGGCTAGATCATTATATCCTAGTCTTGGGTCTTGTTCTTGGGCTTCCTGCTGTAAACCCATCATGATCTGCTGAGCCATAAACCCCAAAACACGGGTGTCACAAAGCCTTTGCTTTCCGCCACAGAGATCAATCTATAAACATACGCTTTTAGACGCCATGGTATACAAAAATATTCACAGCAAAAGCTTCTCAGAAGAGTGGAAGTAGTGGTAGCTGCCAAGTAGGAACCAGCTTCATATTAATACTCATAGTTTCACAACGGCATGTCATAACAGCTCCTGTAGCTGTCAAGCCTTAAAACGACAAGAGACTGGTCAAGCACCTGGGTGGCCTCCTGGGAGAGAACCAGCCAGATCTTAGAACTGAGATTGTGAACCCCTCACCCAACATCAGCACCTCACAAATGCTCTTCTGGGTGAAGATTCCCACAGATACTCCAAAATCTTGTGGAAGGCTTCCCAGAAGAGTGGATGTAGTGATAGCTGCAAAGTAGGAACCAGCTCCATATTAATGCTCATAGATCTAGAATGGAATGTCATAACAGCTCCTGTAGCTGTCAACCCCTAAAATGACAAGAGACTGGACGAGCACCTGGGTGGCCTCCTGGGAGAGAACCAGCCAGATCTGTCGGATGTTGTAGAGGAGAAATCTTCATGACTGAGTCGGGTTCACAATTTGGGCTGAGAACTCTGGAGGAGCATATATGAGACTTCTTGCAAGAACTATTTAATGGCACCACGTCACACTCCTACAGGTTTTCAGCTGAAGAAGGAGGTATTCCCTAAGATGCTAATAGAGTCTTTTACTGGAGAGTTAAAAGAGATAAAAGGAAGCTGGACATGTCTTCAGCTGGAGAAAGAGAAGCAGCTCTGTATTTTCCAAATGGAAGAAGATGCTGTCTGAGGAAAAGACAAAGCTAGAGTGATCAAACTGGTGTGGGAACAATCTGGAGAGAACCTTCTCTGTTCCAGCATGACTGACTGTGGTCCCAGTGTAGTAGCTCCATACAGGGTGGTTGGGTGAATTTGGTGTGGAAGAACTTGAATGACCCACACAGAGTCCAGATCTCAACACCATCCAACACCTTTGGGACTGTGAGCCTCTCACCCAACATCACCATCTCACAGATGCTCTTCTGGGTGAGGAGTTCCACAGATACTCCATAATCTTGTGGAAAGCTTCCCAGAAGAGTGAGAGCTGTTCTAGCTGCAAAGTAGGAACCAGCTCCATATTAATACTCATAGTTTCACAATGGCCTACCATAACAGCTCCTGTAGCCGTCAAGCCTTAAAATGACAAGAGACTGGACGAGCACCTGGGAGGCCACCTGGGAGAGAACCAGCCGGGTATGTCAGATGTTGTAGAGCAGCCAAGACTGCAACAGAGGAGCAGCACCATGTAGATGGACAGTGAGGTGGCGCTACAAGGCTTATCCGGAGCCCAGCTGGTCCCATAAGACTTGGTATGTTTGGTAAAGCGATCTCTGGTCCTCCTGAAATTCTGGGGCTCAATATGAGTCGACTGTATAAGTTAGCGGTGGAAGCTATTTGCTCTGGATTGATTGAATGTTGAACTATTTTGTAAACCTGTGTACACTGATCTATGGATTTGCAAAGCAGATCCACAAATTGGATAGAATCCCAGCAACACTGAGTTCTAATGGAAGCCCAGAATCTGTCCTGGCTGTGGAAACAGCTCTACTGGTCTTTACAGTGACCACTTATAAACCAGGACTGGTAGGATAAGTGAAAAAGTCATTTAACTCAAAAAAATAAACAACATTTTAGAATCTCAAGAAATGTAATAATTATGAGGTGTTACAAACAAAATGGAGTACTATTTGAAATTTCTGGTACACGGTTATTCAGACTGAAGCAAACTGATTATGTTATGGTTTTTGTACTTGAAGGTTTTTACTTAATTTAAGCCAAACAAAGTTTATGCTGTTTGGAAACCGACAAATCAAAAAAGAAGTTAAACTGATGAATAATGATGTTGAGATAGAAAGAGTGTACAAAAACAAATTTCTGGGTTTGATAATTAATCAGAAATTAAAAAAATCTAAAACAATTTTATATAAACCTGAAGATATTCTGAATCTAAATGTACTCAGTACTGTATATCGTACTGCTTTGTTATGGTTCTGTATATGACCTACTGTGTGGAGACACATACAAAACCAACACTAAACCTGTATTTACACTAGAGAAGAAACCCTATATTATAAATCAATTATTATTATTATTATTATTATTATTATTATTATTATTATTATTATGAACCAGCCAACAGTCTATTTATCAAACTGCATGTTTTAATATTCAGTGACCTAGTCGACCTTAATACTGTACGTGTACAATCATGTACAAAGCTCAAAATAATGTACTTCTGACTGTATTCAGAGGCTGTTTGAAATCAAAACGAGCAAATATGGAGGAAATTGGAAAAAAACAGAGCAAGAACTAATGTAAAAGATAGATGTACATGTGGCGAAGGGGTCCAGCTGTGGAATAACTTCAATAAGAATTAAATAATATAATTTGTATTATTCATTATAAAATCAAGAAATAAACATCATTATGTATGAAATGTTTTGATATGTTGATAGTATTTAGTTCTGGCCTCTCTCAGAAGGATTTGATCTACTGGTCAGAGGATTTTGCACAAAACACAACAACAAAGATGAAGTAGATACTAACAGAACTGATCAGTATTAAAGTATTAGCTTTAAAAAAAGATTGATTATTCCCAAATCAGCCAAAGTAAATTAACAGGAAATGAATTGTGGGTCTGATGGGATTTTACATTTACAATCATGAGACGCATCCCAGTGAAAACTGAATCTGCTCTACAGAAAACAGGACGTTTCAATTCTTTAACTCACCCGGTTTGAGTTCCTTGTGGTTCTATTCTCTCAAACACAGGTTTAAATTTTAGATTTAGGTTTAATTCCCAGCTTATTAGGCTGTTGTTGGAGCTAACGCATTCTCTATGTAGCAAATCAGACTCAGACATGACGTTACCATCCATATGCAATGAACACAAAACATGCTGAACAGGGTCTGAGCCTCTCTGCTGTGCAGCCACCGGAGCAGGTGAGATGTTGGGAGTAGCTGCAGATGTTAGCCACCAAGCCTTGTAGCCTCCTTTGAAGGTCTCCCGTCGCAGTTGCTGGAAACAGGGGTAGCTGCTTACGTCCTGCTGGGAAAACAGGAGCTAAGCCCTGGCTGAACAGTTCAAACAGATAGCGGTTAGTCCTTGCATCGTTCCGGAGCTCGCCTGGAGAATAATCCCTGTCCGGGATGTGCACCACTCTCGCTGCTTCCAGGGAGAGCGTAAGAATACAATACTCGAAAGTATGGAGTATCTGTTCAAAGAGTCAGTGAAGACCAGCAGAAGCCAGGAGGGAAGCTCGCTTAGAGGAGCGAGCCAAACATAAAGTCAGCTGGTCACACCAACCTCGCTCCGTGGAGACCCGTGCAGTAGAGACGCCGGGGGGATGCTCAGACGGTTGGAGCTGAGCACTCAGGTTGGTCGTTGAGTCCATAGACCTCTTAGGCTCCAGGGAGTATGACAGGACCCCGCTGTGGAGATGCAAGGAGAGGTTGGACCTGTTAGACGACGGCCTGCGACCACGGACAGGTAGGAGCTGTTACAAACAATGGGCTGTGCTAACAAGCCACTGTCGTCAGCACTGATCACTCTCAGGTGTGGATGATTATTCGACTGTCAGGTGTGGGTGATGACCTCTCAAGGCACTGGGAGGAAGTGCTTACACTCTATTACTCTGAGTTCCACCTAAAATAGCCTCAAAGGTTTGGACACACCTCCCCAGGCCATTCTTATTACTACTATATTAATAGTAATAATATTAGTGAATAAGTGTGAGGAGATCAGAACTATAGAATAGTCGGTATGGAATTATTCCTGGAGCAGAATTAAACATCTGGTTGTGTTTAAAGAATGTTTAGAGGCTCTTTTAGAAATGAGCTCAACTTCACTGTTTACACTCGTCTTTAACACATTCAGATCTAAACCTCTTTATAACTATGAACAGATATAGTCTTTTGACTGGTGATGTACGTTCAGTGAGCTGAGCCAGTTAAGGTGGAATGGGAAGCCAAACTCCTGCAGAACTTCTTTCTCAGTCTTCAGATCATCTTCTATTTGGCTGTTACTCGGCCATCTGTCCTTGTCAATGTATCAGTGGATCAACACGTAGCCCCTCCCCTTCCCCCAGTCATGTACACAAGCCCTCTATCAGTGATTAGCTGGAAGGGTGTTGTGAAGCTTGACGTGAGCCTCTTTGTTTGTGAACCAAAACCGGAAAACTGTAGTAGCAGATTAAGTTTAACTAATATAAATACATTTTTAAGTACAAGTACTTAATTTTTAAAGAATTGTATGAAAATAACTTCGATAATTTCCATAATTAAGTTCAGCCAAATAATCATCTTTAATCCAGTCCAGGCAGAGATTTCTAAATTCTTAGAAACTTTGAAATTCATGTTGAAATTTTAAAGATTCTGATTCTTTGGTGAATATGATTTATTTATTTATTTTTTTGACAGGGATGATATTCCAGGAAAACCATGACACCCAGCAGTCTGACACCACTTGACATGCTAAACCAGTCCAGGCACGAAAACATCCTAGTTGGCCTCTGGCTGTGTTAGCCGCGCAGCCCCGGCGCTAAAACTAAAGAAGCCAGCTCATCTCGGCTGACCGGCGAGGAGGTCAAACCAGGTACATCGGACTTTCCACCGAACCGGGGCTTTAATGGTGTTGTGTTGTGAAAGTTGACGACAGCGCTCTGGGCAAAGTCATGCATAATGAGGAGAACGCCCACGCCTGCGGCTCTGCGAGGGAGGGAAGCCTGGCGCTGCCCGACAGGTACAAGCAGAAGAGCTGCAGAGCCAGAAGAAGAGAAGAGTTACTGAAGATACTCCAGAGAACACCACCGAAAAGAAGAACCACGAGCCCCGAAGAGGAGAAAGTTAGTAGTGGTTAGTATGGTGGTGTAGTAGTCAGTATGGTGGTGTAGTGGTTAGTATGGTGGTGTAGTAGTTAGTATGGTGGTGTAGTGGTTAGTATGATGGTGTAGTGGTTAGTACGGTGGTGTAGTGGTTAGTACGGTGGTGTTGTGGTTAGTACGGTGGTGTAGTGGTTAGTATGGTGGTGTAGTGGTTAGTATGGTGGTGTAGTGGTTAGTATGGTGGTGTAGTGGTTAGTATGGTGGTGTAGTGGTTAGTACGGTGGTGTAGTGGTTAGTATGGTGGTGTAGTAGTTAGTATGGTGGTGTAGTGGTTAGTATGGTGGTGTAGTGGTTAGTATGGTGGTGTAGTGGTTAGTATGGTGGTGTAGTGGTCAGTATGGTGGTGTAGTGGTTAGTATGGTGGTGTAGTAGTTAGTATGGTGGTGTAGTAGTTAGTATGGTGGTGTAGTGGTTAGTATGGTGGTGTAGTGGTCAGTATGGTGGTGTAGTGGTCAGTATGGTGGTGTAGCGGTTAGTATGGTGGTGTAGTGGTTAGTACGGTGGTGTAGTGGTTAGTACGGTGGTGTAGTGGTTTAGTATGGTGGTGTAGTAGTTAGTATGGTGGTGTAGTGGTTAGTATGGTGGTGTAGTAGTTAGTACGGTGGTGTAGTGGTTAGTATGGTGGTGTAGTGGTTAGTATGGGTGGTGTAGTGGTTAGTACGGTGGTGTAGTGGTTAGTACGGTGGTGTAGTGGTTAGTATGGTGGTGTAGTGGTTAGTACGGTGGTGTAGTGGTTAGTACGGTGGTGTAGTGGTCAGTATGGTGGTGTAGTAGTTAGTATGGTGGTGTAGTGGTTAGTATGGTGGTGTAGTGGTTAGTACGGTGGTGTAGTGGTCAGTATGGTGGTGTAGTGGTTAGTACGGTGGTGTAGTGGTCAGTATGGTGGTGTAGTGGTTAGTACGGTGGTGTAGTGGTCAGTATGGTGGTGTAGTGGTTAGTAAGGTGGTGTAGTGGTTAGTATGGTGGTGTAGTGGTTAGTATGGTGGTGTAGTGGTTAGTATGGTGGTGTAGTAGTTAGTACGGTGGTGTAGTGGTTAGTACGGTGGGTGTAGTGGTTAGTACGGTGGTGTAATGGTCAGTATGGTGGTGTAGTAGTTAGTATGGTGGTGTAGTGGTTAGTATGGTGGTGTAGTGGTCAGTATGGTGGTGTAGTAGTTAGTATGGTGGTGTAGTGGTCAGTATGGTGGTGTAGTGGTTAGTATGGTGGTGTAGTAGTTAGTATGGTGGTGTAGTGGTTAGTATGATGGTGTAGTGGTTAGTACGGTGGTGTAGTGGTTAGTACGGTGGTGTTGTGGTTAGTACGGTGGTGTAGTGGTTAGTATGGTGGTGTAGTGGTTAGTATGGTGGTGTAGTGGTTAGTATGGGTGGTGTAGTGGTTAGTATGGTGGTGTAGTGGTTAGTATGGTGGTGCAGTGTTAGTATGGTGGTGTAGTAGTTAGTATGGTGGTGTAGTGGTTAGTATGGTGGTGTAGTGGTTAGTATGGTGGTGTAGTGGTTAGTATGGTGGGTGTAGTGGTCAGTATGGTGGTGTAGTGGTTAGTTGGTGGTGTAGTAGGTAGTATGGTGGTGTAGTAGTTAGTATGGTGGTGTAGTGGTTAGTATGGTGGTGGTAGTGGTTAGTATGGTGGTGTAGTGGTCAGTATGGTGGTGTAGCGGTTAGTATGGTGGTGTAAGTGGTTAGTACGGTGGTGGAGTGGTTAGTACGGTTGGTGTAGTGGTTTAGTATGGTGGTGTAGTAGTTAGTATGGTGGTGTAGTGGTTAGTATGGTGGTGTAGTTGTTAGTACGGTGGTGTAGTGGTTAGTATGGTGGTGTAGTGGTTAGTATGGTGGTGTAGTGGTTAGTACGGTGGTGTAGTGGTTAGTATGGTGGTGTAGTGGTTAGTACGGTGGTGTAGTGGTTAGTACGGTGGTGTAGTGGTCAGTATGGTGGTGTAGTAGTTAGTATGGTGGTGTAGTGGTTAGTATGGTGGTGTAGTGGTTAGTACGGTGGTGTAGTGGTCAGTATGGTGGTGTAGTGGTTAGTACGGTGGTGTAGTGGTCAGTATGGTGGTGTAGTGGTTAGTACGGTGGTGTAGTGGTCAGTATGGTGGTGTAGTGGTTAGTAAGGTGGTGTAGTGGTTAGTATGGTGGTGTAGTGGTTAGTATGGTGGTGTAGTGGTTAGTATGGTGGTGTAGTAGTTAGTACGGTGGTGTAGTGGTTAGTACGGTGGTGTAGTGGTTAGTACGGTGGTGTAATGGTCAGTATGGTGGTGTAGTAGTTAGTATGGTGGTGTAGTGGTTAGTATGGTGGTGTAGTGGTTAGTATGGTGGTGTAGTGGTTAGTACGGTGGTGTAGCTGGTCAGTATGGTGGTGTAGTGGTCAGTATGGTGGTGTAGTGGTCAGTATGGTGGTGTAGTGGTTAGTACGGTGGTGTAGTGGTCAGTATGGTGGTGTAGTGGTTAGAATGGTGGTGTAGTAGTTAGTATGGTGGTGTAGTGGTCAGTATGGTGGTGTAGTGGTCCGTATGGTGGTGTAGTGGTTAGTATGGTGGTGTAGTGGTTAGTACGGTGGTGTAGTGGTTAGTACGGTGGTGTAGTGGTCAGTATGGTGGTGTAGTAGTTAGTATGGTGGTGTAGTGGTTAGTATGGTGGTGTAGTGGTTAGTACGGTGGTGTAGTGGTCAGTATGGTGGTGTAGTGGTCAGTATGGTGGTGTAGTGGTCAGTATGGTGGTGTAGTGGTCAGTACGGTGGTGTAGTGGTCAGTATGGTGGTTGTAGTGGTTAGAATGGTGGTGTAGTAGTTAGTATGGTGGTGTAGTGGTCAGTATGGTGGTGTAGTGGTCCGTATGGTGGTGTAGTGGTTAGTATGGTGGTGTAGTGGTTAGTACGGTGGTTTAGTGGTTAGTACGGTGGTGTAGTGGTTAGTATGGTGGTGTAGTGGTCAGTATGGTGGTGTAGTGGTCAGTATGGTGGTGTAGTGGTTAGTACGGTGGTGTAGTGGTTAGTACGGTGGTGTAGTGGTCAGTATGGTGGTGTAGTGGTCAGTATGGTGGTGTAGTGGTTAGTATGGTGGTGTAGTGGTTAGTAAGGTGGTGTAGTGGTCAGTATGGTGGTGTAGTGGTCAGTATGATGGTGTAGTAGTTAGTACGGTGGTGTAGTGGTTAGTACGGTGGTTTAGTGGTTAGTACGGTGGTGTAGTGGTTAGTATGGTGGTGTAGTGGTTAGTATGGTGGTGTAGTGGTCAGTACGGTGGTGTAGTGGTTAGTACGGTGGTGTAGTGGTTAGTACGGTGGTGTAGTGGTCAGTATGGTGGTGTAGTGGTCAGTATGGTGGTGTAGTGGTTAGTAAGGTGGTGTAGTGGTTAGTACGGTGGTGTAGTGGTTAGTATGGTGGTGCAGTGGTTAGTATGGTGGTGTAGTGGTCAGTACGGTGGTGTAGTGGTTAGTACGGTGGGGTAGTGGTCAGTATGGTGGTGTAGTGGTTAGTATGGTGGTGTAGTGGTTAGTATGGTGGTGTGGTGGTTAGTATTGTGGTGTAGTGGTTAGTATGGTGGTGTAGTGGTTAGGACGGTGGTGTAGTGGTTAGTACGGTAGTGTAGTGGTTATTACGGTGGTGTAGTGGTTAGTATGCTGGTGTAGTGGTTAGTACGGTGGTGTAGTGGTTAGCATGGTGGTGTAGTGGTTAGTATGATAGTGTAGTGGTTGGTATGGTGGTGTAGTGGTTAGTATGGTGGTGTAGTGGTTAGTAAGGTGGTGTAGTGGTTAGTACGGTGGTGTAGTGGTTAGTACGGTGGTGTAGTGGTTAGTACGGTGGTGTAGTGGTTAGTACGGTGGTGTAGTGGTTAGTATGGTGGTGTAGTGGTTAGTACGGTGGTGTAGTGGTTAGTATGGTGGTGTAGTAGGTAGTATGGTGGTGTAGTGGTTAGTATGGTGGTGTAGTGGTTAGTATGGTGGTGTAGTGGTTAGTAAGGTGGTGTAGTGGTTAGTATGGTGGTGTAGTGGTTAGTACGGTGGTGTAGTGGTTAGTATGGTGGTGTAGTAGGTAGTATGGTGGTGTAGTGGTTAGTATGGTGGTGTAGTGGTCAGTATGGTGGTGTAGTAGTTAGTATGGTGGTATAGTGGTTAGTATGGTGGTGTAGTAGTTAGTATGGTGGTGTAGTAGGTAGTATGGTGGTGTAGTGGTTAGTATGGTGGTGTAGTGGTTAGTATGGTGGTGTAGTGGTTAGTAAGGTGGTGTAGTGGTTAGTACGGTGGTTTAGTGGTTAGTACGGTGGTGTAGTGTTTAGTATGGTGGTGTAGTGGTCAGTATGGTGGTGTTGGGGTTAGTACGGTGGTGTAGGGGTTAGTACGGTGGTGTAGTGGTTAGTACGGTGGTGTAGTGGTTAGTATGGTGGTGTAGTAGTTAGTATGGTGGTGTAGTGGTTAGTATGGTGGTGTAGTGGTTAGTACGGTGGTGTAGTGGTTAGTATGGTGGTGTAGTGGTTAGTATTGTGGTGTAGTGGTTAGTATGGTGGTGTAGTGGTTAGTACCGGTGGTATAGTGGTTAGTATGGTGGTGTAGTGGTTAGTATGGAGGTGTAGTGGTTAGTACGGTGGTGTAGTGGTTAGTATGGTGGTGTAGTGGTCAGTATGGTGGTGTAGTGGTTAGTATGGTGGTGTAGTGGTTAGTATGGTGGTGTAGTGGTTAGTATGGTGGTGTAGTGGTTAGTACGGTGGTGTAGAGGTTAGTATAGTGGTGTAGTGGTTAGTATGGTGGTGTAGTGGTCAGTATGGTGGTGTAGTAGTTAGTATGGTGGTGTAGTGGTCAGTATGGTGTGTAGTAGTTAGTACGGTGGTGTAGTGGTTAGTACGGTGGTGTAGTGGTTAGTATGGTGGTGTAGTGGTTAGTATGGTGGTGTAGTAGGTAGTATGGTGGTGTAGTGGTTAGTATGGTGGTGTAGTGGTTAGTATGGTGGTGTAGTAGTTAGTATGGTTGTGTAGTGGTCAGTATGGTGGTGTAGTGGTCAGTATGGTGGTGTAGTGTTTAGTACGGTGGTGTAGAGGTTAGTATGGTGGTGTAGTGGTTAGTACGGTGGTGTAGTGGTTAGTACGGTGGTGTAGTGGTTAGTACGGTGGTGTAGTGGTTAGTATGGTGGTGTAGTGGTTAGTATGGTGGTGTAGTAGTTAGTATGGTGGTGTAGTGGTTAGTATGGTGGTGTAGTAGTTAGTATGGTGGTGTAGTGGTTAGTATGGTGGTGTAGTGGTTAGTACGGTGGTGTAGTGGTTAGTACGGTGGTGTAATGGTTAGTATGGTGGTGTAGTGGTTAGTACGGTGGTGTAGTGGTTAGTATAGTGGTGTAGTGGTTAGTATGGTGGTGTAATGGTCAGTATGGTGGTGTAGTGGTTAGTACGGTGGTGTAGTGGTTAGTATAGTGGTGTAGTGGTTAGTATGGTGGTGTAATGGTCAGTATGGTGGTGTAGTGGTTAGTATGGTGGTGTAGTAGTTAGTATGGTGGTGTAGTGGTTAGTACGCGTGGTAGTGGTTAGTATGGTGGTGTAGTGGTTAGTATGGTGTTTAGTGGTTAGTACGGTGGTGTAGAGGTTAGTACGGTGGTGTAGTGGTTAGTACGGTGGTGTAGTGGTTAGTACGGTGGTGTAGTGGTTAGTACGGTGGTGTAGTGGTTAGTATGGTGGTGTAGTGGTTAGTATGGTGGTGTAGTGGTTAGTATGGTGGTGTAGTGGTTAGTATGGTGGTGTAGTAGTTAGTATGGTGGTGTAGTGGTTAGTATGGTGGTGTAGTGGTTAGTATGGTGGTGTAGTGGTTAGTATGGTGGTGTAGTGGTTAGTATGGTGGTGTAGTAGTTAGTATGGTGGTGTAGTGGTTAGTATGGTGGTGTAGTGGTCAGTATGGTGGTGTAGTGGTTAGTATGGTGGTGTAGTGGTTAGTATGGTGGTGTAGTGGGCAGTACGGTGGTGTAGTGGTTAGTATAGTGGTGTAGTGGTTAGTATGGTGGTGTAATGGTCAGTATGGTGGTGTAGTGGTTAGTACGGTGGTGTAGTGGTTAGTATAGTGGTGTAGTGGTTAGTATGGTGGTGTAGTGGTTAGTATGGTGGTGTAGTGGTTAGTATAGTGGTGTAGTGGTTAGTATGGTGGTGTAATGGTCAGTATGGTGGTGTAGTGGTTAGTATGGTGGTGTAGTAGTTAGTATGGCGGTGTAGTGGTTAGTACGGCGGTGTAGTGGTTAGTATGGTGGTGTAGTGGTTAGTATGGTGGTGTAGTGGTTAGTACGGTGGTGTAGAGGTTAGTACGGTGGTGTAGTGGTTAGTACTGGTGGTGTAGTGGTTAGTACGGTGGTGTAGTGGTTAGTACGGTGGTGTAGTGGTTAGTATGGTGGTGTAGTAGTTAGTATGGTGGTGTAGTGGTTAGTATGGTGGTGTAGTGGTTAGTATGGTGGTGTAGTAGTTAGTATGGTGGTGTAGTGGTTAGTATGGTGGTGTAGTGGGTTAGTATGGTGGTGTAGTGGTTAGTATGGTGGTGTAGTGGTTAGTATGGTGGTGTAGTATTAGTATGGTGGTGTAGTGGTCAGTATGGTGGTGTAGTGGTTAGTATGGTGGTGTAGTGGTTAGTATGGTGGTGTAGTGGTTAGTACGGTGGTGTAGTGGTTAGTATGGTGGTGTAGTAGTTAGTATGGTGGTGTAGTGGTTAGTATGGTGGTGTAGTGGTTAGTATGGTTCTGTAGTGGTTAGTAAGGTGGTGTAGTGGTTAGTACGGTGGTGTAGTAGTTAGTATGGTGGTGTAGTGGTCAGTATGGTGGTGTAGTGGTTAGTACGGTGGTGTAGTGGTTAGTATGGTGGTGTAGTGGTTAGTATGGTGGTGTAGTGGTTAGTATGGTGGTGTAGTGGGTAGTACGGTGGTGTAGTGGGTAGTACGGTGGTCATCGTGCCCCTCTGAACCTCTGAGTCCCTCATTACTTGTTTGCAAAACTCAAATACAACTTCACGTGTGCTGCCACAGCTTCATCTAATGGTTCTCAGACGCTTCACTCGTCATCTATTCAGACCTGGATCAGAAGAAATGAATGAAGATGCGATGTGGCTAAAACTCGTTCAGTGAGTGAGCAGCCCTTGAAGAAAGTGACCCGATACCCATAATCCAGGCTCTGCACTTGAAATCCTGGGCAGCAGATTTAGAGCCGGAGTATCGTTCAGGTGTAGATCACTTTCCCGTCACCTGCCTCAGGTTGTCAGCTGGAACCTGTAGAGCAACCCATAATAGGTACGACTGACAGAACCTTAAATAAACCTCAGTATTCTCTGCCTCGGTGTCGGACCCTTTATGACACCCTGTGAGTCACGGTGTCCGGAATATCGTATACCCGGAACGTTTTTAGTTGGAGCACTGGAGCTGTGTGTCATGTGTTTATAGCACAACATAGACGTCACAGAGACCACCACATGTGATGAGCCTGGTGGTCTCAGGATCTGTTCTGATCTCCAGATTTCCCAAAGACGTCTTACAGCATATAAGAAGAAACGGAATCAGACCCCAAACCCCCAACTGCTCCCCGGGCACTGTGAATAGGTCTGCTCACCACTCTGTGGCAAGAGTGCTTACTGCCCCCTAGTGTGTGTGTTCACTAGTGTGTGTGTGTGTGTGTGTTTCACTGCCCCCTAGTGTGTGTGTGTGTGTGTGTGTGTGTGTGTTTCACCGTCCCTAATGTGTGTGTTAACTAGTGTGTGTAAGTAGGTGTTTCACTGCCCCTAGTGCGTGTATTCACTAGTGTGTGTGTGTGTGTGTGTGTTTCACTACCCCCTAGTGTGTGTGTGTGTGTGTGTGTGTGTGTGTGTTTCACCGTCCCTAATGTGTGTGTTAACTAGTGTGTGTAAGTAGGTGTTTCACTGCCCCTAGTGCGTGTATTCACTAGTGTGTGTGTGTGTGAGTGTTTCACTGCCCCCTAGTGTGTGTGTGTGTTTCCCTGCCCCCTAATGTGTGTGTTAACTAGTGTGTGTAAGTAGGTGTTTCACTGCCCCAGTGCGTGTATTCACTAGTGTGTGTGTGTGTGTGTGTGTGTGTGAGTGTTTCACTGCCCCCTAGTGTGTGTGTGTGTTTCCCTGCCCCCTAATGTGTCCGTTAACTAGTGTGTGTGAGTGTTTCACTGCCCCTAGTGTGTGTGTTTACTTGTGTGTGTAAGTAGGTGTTTCACTGCCCCCTAATGTGTGTGTGTTCACTAGTGTGTGTGTAAGTAGGTGTTTCACTGCCCCTAGTGCGTGTATTCACTAGTGTGTGTGTGAGTGTTTCACTGCCCCCTAGTGTGTGTGTGTGTTTCCCTGCCCCCTAATGTGTGTGTTAAGTAGTGTGTGTAAGTAGGTGTTTCACTGCCCCAGTGCGTGTATTCACTAGTGTGTGTGTGTGTGTGTGTGTGTGTGTGAGTGTTTCACTGCCCCCTAGTGTGTGTGTGTGTGTTTCCCTGCCCCCTAATGTGTCCGTTAACTAGTGTGTGTGAGTGTTTCACTGCCCCTAGTGTGTGTGTTTACTTGTGTGTGTAAGTAGGTGTTTCACTGCCCCCTAATGTGTGTGTGTTCACTAGTGTGTGTGTAAGTAGGTGTTTCACTGCCCCCTAGTGTGTGTTCTCTAGTGTGTGTGTGTGTGTATGTGGGTGTTTCACTGCCCCTAAAGTGTGTGTGTTCACTAGTGTGTGTATATGTGTTTCAGTGTACTTTGTATTGTGTGTATGATTATTTATATTTGTTCTAATCAGATCTGCTGTTCTTACTTGTGATCAGACACTTATTGATCAGATACAGGCTTGAACAGTGTAGTTTATGTTAATGCAGTGTTTATTAGAGTTGAGCTCAGTTTTAATAAACATTTAATAAACATTTAATAAACATTTCATATGTTTCTCTTTAAATCAGCACTGAATACAGTAAGTTTATAAACAGTCTGTTTTTCTGATATTTAATCAGTTTCTGCTGTTACTGATCAAAACTGTGTGTAAAGCACTTCAAACTCACACTGGTATGAAAAGTTATTATTATTATTATTAATATTATTATTATTGTTGTTGTTGTTGTTGTTGTTGTTGTTGTTGTTGTTGTTGTTATTTTTAGTATTATGATTCCTCTCAGGATGTTAGCTTGGCCGGTTTGGTGTCTACTCATACTTCCCCTGGTAACAGTTTTAACAGTGTTATGGATGAATCAGACATATCCCAGCTGTCAATCAAAGACTCTGGCATGAACCTTAAAGGGACAGGTATATATCCTCACGGTTCTAACAGTATCTCTCAATTCACCTCTTCACAGGAGAGAACAAAAACAGTTGTTCAGTATCAGATCAGACAGGGTGGACAGTTGTTCAGTATCAGACCACACAGGATGGACAGTTGTTCAGTATCAGACCACACAGGATGGACAGTTGTTCAGTATCAGATCACACAGGATGGACAGTTGTTCAGTATCAGACCACACAGGATGGACAGTTGTTCAGTATCAGACCACACAGGATGGACAGTTGTTCAGTATCAGACCACACAGGACGGGCAGTTGTTCAGTATCAGACCACACAGTATGAACAGTTGTTCAGTATCAGACCACACAGGATGGGCAGTTGTTCAGTATCAGACCACACAGGATGGACAGTTGTTCAGTATCAGACCGCACAGGATGGACAGTTGTTCAGTATCAGACCGCACAGGATGGACAGTTGTTCAGTATCAGACTGCACAGGATGGACAGTTGTTCAGTATCAGATCACACAGGATGGACAGTTGTTCAGTATCAGACCACACAGGATGGACAGTTGTTCAGTATCAGATCACACAGGATGGACAGTTGTTCAGTATCAGACCACACAGGATGGACAGTTGTTCAGTATCAGACCACACAGGATGGGCAGTTGTTCAGTATCAGACCACACAGGATTGACAGTTGTTCATTATCAGACCACACAGGATAGACAATTGTTCAGTATCAGACCACACAGGATGGACAGTTGTTCAGTATCAGACCACACAGGATGGACAGTTGTTCAGTATCAGACCACACAGGATGGACAGTTGTTCAGTATCAGATCACACAGGATGGACAATTGTTCAGTATCAGACCACACAGGATGGACAGTTGTTCAGTATCAGATCACACAGGATGGACAGTTGTTCAGTATCAGACCACACAGGATGGACAGTTGTTCAGTATCAGACCACACAGGATGGACAGTTGTTCAGTATCAGATCACACAGGATGGACAGTTGTTCAGTATCAGACCACACAGGATGGACAGTTGTTCAGTATCAGATCAGACAGGATGGACAGTTGTTCAGTATCAGACCGCACAGGACGGGCAGTTGTTCAGTATCAGACCACACAG
Source organism: Megaleporinus macrocephalus (assembly GCA_021613375.1). NCBI lineage: Eukaryota > Metazoa > Chordata > Actinopteri > Characiformes > Anostomidae > Megaleporinus > Megaleporinus macrocephalus. The sequence goes on along the minus strand of CM038717.1, from coordinate 1,757,393 downwards.
TATGAACAGTTGTTCAGTATCAGACCACACAGGATGGACAGTTGTTCAGTATCAGACCACACAGGATGGACAGTTGTTCAGTATCAGACCACACAGGATGGACAATTGTTCAGTATCAGACCACACAGGATGGACAGTTGTTCAGTATCAGACCACACAGGATGGACAGTTGTTGAGTATCAGATCAGACAGGATGGACAGTTGTTCAGTAACAGACCACACAGGATGGACAGTTGTTCAGTATCAGACCACACAGGATGGACAGTTGTTCAGTATCAGACCACACAGGATGGACAGTTGTTGAGTATCAGATCAGACAGGATGGACAGTTGTTCAGCAACAGACCACACAGGATGGACAGTTGTTCAGTATCAGATCACACAGGATGGACAGTTGTTCAGTATCAGACCACACAGGATGGACAGTTGTTCAGTATCAGACCACACAGGATGGACAGTTGTTGAGTATCAGATCAGACAGGATGGACAGGTGTTCAGTATCAGACAACACAGGATGGACAGTTGCTCAGTATCAGATCAGACAGGATGGACAGTTGTTCAGTATCAGACCACACAGGATGGACAGTTGTTCAGTATCAGACCACACAGGATGGACAGTTGTTCAGTATCAGACCGCACAGGATGGACAGTTGTTCAGTATCAGACCACACAGGATGGACAGTTGTTGAGTATCAGATCAGACAGGATGGACAGGTGTTCAGTATCAGACAACACAGGATGGACAGTTGCTCAGTATCAGATCAGACAGGATGGACAGTTGTTCAGTATCAGACCACACAGGATGGACAGTTGTTCAGTATCAGACCACACAGGATGAACAGTTGTTCAGTATCAGACCACAACTGAAGAAACCTCCATGAAAGGCTCGCACTATACTGAGATTGGACCTCTGTTCCTTCGGCTCCTCTTCAAATACACGTCCCGGAGCTCAAAGCACGACAGTGGAGTAAAAGTACACTACACCCCAAAAATGTGAATTCTAACACACTGCTCCTTTAAACTTTCCAGAAGATTCCAAAACAATGACATTACACTGTCTGGCTCTCTGAGCGAGGAAACTCAAACCCAGGATCAGGAAAGTGTAGAAGAGCCAGATCATGATCATGTTTCCTGATGCTTAATGAAGTTATCTCTCTATTGACGGGTGATTTGATTATTCAGCAACTCTTCCCAGCATCCTGATGGAGCGGGACGGACACACGCCGAGAGTGGAGGCTGGAGCAACACAGCACAGGACGGGACAGACCGCAGAGTCAAACAAACCACAACTCTGTCTGACAAGAGGATTTATATATATATACATATATACATACATATATATATAATAATAATAATCAATCAACCTTTTTTATTCAGTAATTCATTGAGAGTAACCCTCTTTTACAATGCAACCAAGCATTTACATTAAAATTAGAATCAAGTATTTAATCAAGGAAACTAAAATGAGTAACTTCATGAGTAAAACAATAAGAATTAAATAATAAAAATAGCAATAAAAAACAGGCAAACAATAAAATAATTAATTAAGAAATAAATAAATCAAAATAAAAGGATAGGTGGACAAACTAAAACTATAGAACAATGAAATAAAGGAATAATAATTAGACAATAGAATATAAACACGATTAAGTAATGGAAGATTTAAATTGAAGTAAATTAAATACAAATAAATTAAATATTAATTTAAAATGAAAGATTATGAAGAAAGTAAATGATAAAAATAAAACTAAATGTAAAACCGAGACTGGATAGATAAAAGAACAAAAAATAAAAATAAAAAAGGTAAAAGGCCAAAAATAAAACAGGAAATAAAATATATAAAATAAATAAAAGGGCTAAAGTAAAACAGAAAATATATACATATAATAGAAATACTTTAAATATAGAAAAACCTTTTCTATTCACTTACAGCTCCACTGACCATACAGGACCTCCACTCACTGTCCACTGTATCAGCTCCACTGACCATACAGGACCTCCACTCACTGTCCACTGTATCAGCTCCACTGACCATACAGGACCTCCACTCACTGTCCACTGTATCAGCTCCACTGACCATACAGGACCTCCACTCACTGTCCACTGTATCAGCTCCACTGACCATTCAGGACCTCCACTCACTGTCCACTGTATCAGCTCCACTGACCATACAGGACCTCCACTCACTGTCCACTGTATCAGCTCCATTGACCATACAGGACCTACACTCACTGTCCACTGTATCAGCTCCACTGACCATACAGGACCTCCACTCACTGTCCACTGTATCAGCTCCACTGACCATACAGGACCTCCACTCACTGTCCACTGTATCAGCTCCACTGACCATACAGGACCTCCACTCACTGTCCACTGTATCAGCTCCACTGACCATACAGGACCTCCACTCACTGTCCACTGTATCAGCTCCACTGACCATACAGGACCTCCACTCACTGTCCACTGTATCAGCTCCACTGACCATACAGGACCTCCACTCACTGTCCACTGTATCAGCTCCAATGACCATACAGGACCTCCACTCACTGTCCACTGTATCAGCTCCACTGACCATACAGGACCTCCACTCACTGTCCACTGTATCAGCTCCACTGACCATACAGGACCTCCACTCACTGTCCACTGTATCAGCTCCACTGACCATACAGGACCTCCACTCACTGTCCACTGTATCAGCTCCACTGACCATACAGGACCTCCACTCACTGTCCACTGTATCAGCTCCACTGACCATACAGGACCTCCACTCACTGTCCACTGTATCAGCTCCACTGACCATACAGGACCTCCACTCACTGTCCACTGTATCAGCTCCACTGACCATACAGGACCTCCACTCACTGTCCACTGTATCAGCTCCACTGACCATACAGGACCTCCACTCACTGTCCACTGTATCAGCTCCACTGACCATACAGGACCTCCACTCACTGTCCACTGTATCAGCTCCAATGACCATACAGGACCTCCACTCACTGTCCACTGTATCAGCTCCAATGACCATACAGGACCTCCACTCACTGTCCACTGTATCAGCTCCAATGACCATAGAGATGACAACCTCACAACCAGATGTTTTAAATGTTTTATTTGTTGTTGTATGTGGGGAGTGAGTTATTGTGGGGGGTGTTTGTGTTGTTGGCGGTGGGCTGGGTGGGGGGGAGGCGGGGCCATGACTGGTGGTGACCTCTTCTCATACTTCAGTTCTATGCATGAGCCTTTATCTTCCTGCTGAGTGTAAAGAACCAGGGTTCTAATGAAATTAGGGCCTCCTGTGTGTAACCCTGTGCTGGCATTTTAGTGATTATAGTGAGGCACAGGATAGCCAATCAGATCACAGTGCATTTGCATATATCAGCCTTAAAGCCACAGTGACAAAACCAGCACACAGTGAGGCAGAAGTGTATTAGAACAGTTTTGGGTCAGTAGAACCACACAGGTGCTGTAAATGGACTTAGACATCGCTCTCAGTGTTCATCTCTAGAACCGTAAAGACTCAAGAACCATTAGGAGAAGAATTCTTCGTGTGATTAAATGGGTCTATGGGTCCAATGGTTCTATGCAGCACCAAAAATGTTCCTCTGAATCAGTGTGGTCTGAGTCCTGAGTCAGTCCTGAGTCCTGAGCCTGAACTTAAACTCGAATTTCAGTAAAATCTAAATCTTTATTAGGTTTGAATCATTTACAGGATCCACACGAACCGAATCTTTCAAATGGATCATCTGAAGCATCGTTTGAAGCCACCTCGCACACATGCGCACTCTGGAGGAGCTGGGTTCCTGCTAACATCATGCATGTTGTTGTGAAGGTCCTGTAGCTTCCCAGAGCTGTAGTGCAGGTCATGCCAACTGACCACCCCCCAACCCCCCCCACCCGGGTCAATAAACGTCCAGTCAGTGGCGTTTTGCGCGCGCGTTGCTCTTGGGAGGCGAAAACAAGCCAGAAAACTGAGACCACGCGCCCCTCGGATCCGCACCCGAGGGGAACACGTTTTGCCTAAAGTGTGCGCCAGCGTTTGCGCGCGAGGCGAGCGTTTCGTTTCCCGCGCCTCTCCTCGCGGACTTTTCCCCTTTAAAACGTTTTCCCTTTTTTTTCACACCCTCCCC